>SKCR01055273.1:0-64668 GCA_019454045.1 Zanthoxylum bungeanum
ATAAATCACTCACCAATTAAAGATAATTCCCACCAAAAAAAATAAATATCCTTACCTAAAATAATTAAATCAAATACCACACATCCTATTTATTTTATTTCTTTCCTAAAATAAAATCCATGCACCAAAACCATACAAACCCTACATGCACTCACTATATAAACAACCACATATCAAAACCCTAAGCTCTCTCTCTTGGTCAATCCCCACGGCACAAACACAAATAAAACAAAGAAACCCTAATACAAACATCCAGCCCCTTCCTTCATCTCTCAGCCCCCTCTCACCTCTCTCCTCTCGGCACCACTATTAGCCACGAACCCATGCACTCTTCAATTCACTGATCTCTCTCAACCTTTTTCCCTTCATGCCACTTGCACACACAAACAAGGACACCATGCACTAACCCTAACTTCCTTCACGCCACCTGCCCATGCACCATGCAGCCCTCAGATTCACGTAAAACTACCCTCACAAAAACTTCAACAGCCGTAAGCCCACGTAACAAGCTAGCTAATATACACAATATCTAAACACATAGCATAACTCCACCTGCCCCACCACCTCACGCAAGTGCACTCTTCAATTCAGCCACTCACCCACGTACAAGTACCTGCCAACTTCACACAAAACCCTTCACGCCTAGCCACCAGTCTCCTTCACGCACTCAGCCTCTCCACTCCCACGCCAAAGCCACGCCACATGACCTTCAATGCTTAGCCATCTGCCCCACTTCACTGACCGACACAATCCACTAAATAATCACATACACTACCCTGCAGCCGAGAGCAAACAATAGTGATCAACAAACAATAGACCAACTCGACCCCCCTGAAGCCCTACAAAACAGTCCCCATAACAATTACTTTAACCGACCAAAACCAACCCAAAACAGTGAGCATAAACCGCATAAACAGTCCCCTAAAACGCAATAATAAGACCTGAAACAGTGAGCAGAAAACGCATCCAAAAAAACAGCAAAACGAAGCCTAAACAGCGAGAAAAATAGTGGAACGACGAGTTGAAACGCTAAGCTAGTGAACCGGAAGAGTAAGGAGCTTTTACCCCTTCCGACCTCCGTGAAACGCAAGTCCGAAGACGACTTAAACGATTAGACCTGAGGGTACTTTTTCACACTTATTTTTTCTGTTTTATTTTTTATTATTTATTGAGTATTATTCGCATGATTATTATGTTAAAATACATGTTGTGGCCCTTGAGTAGGTAAATATGCATGTACTATGGATTGATGCATGATTGTGGCCCTTGATTAAAATGAAAAATGTGTCGCCTCTCGTGGTATATAGGATGGAAACCCGGACGTAAATTTCATAGCCGATTCTGAATGGACGGTAGTATGGTCTGCACTCGGGATACAACTCCACGTACCACTTGAGCCAACGATGCATATTTTGTTTTATGTTGTTTTAATGTGTTTATTATTCGTTATTTAATTTCCGCATATTATTTGTTCGTATAATGATATGATCGAGCGCATGGGCTTAGTAAGTGTGATGAAAGGTCATCTAATTGAAGGGGTTAAAATCCTTTACCATGATGCTTCACCGCACCGGTCAATGTATATTCGATTGGATGTGAGATATGTTCAATCGGGTATACGAAATTTGATATTTTTGCATTTACCTTTTTGTTTCATATATATGCATTGAGATAAGCGTATGGGCTTAGTAAGTGCGATGAAAGGTCCTCTAATTGAAGAGGTTAAAAATCCTTTACCACGATGCGTCACCGTGCCGGACGATGTGTATTCGATTGGATGTAAGACATGTTCAATCGAGTATACGAAATCCGATATCTTTATATCTACTTTTGTTTCATGTATATATGCATTGAGATAAGCGCATGGGCTTAGTAAGTGCAGTGAAAGGTCCTCTAATTGAAGAGGTTAAAATCCTTTACCACGATGCTTCGCTGCGCCGAATATCGTTGTATTCACCTTTGTTTCATATGTATGCATTGTGTTGTGCGCACATGGGCCTAGTCAGTCGGATTAAAGGTCCTCCACTTGGAGGGATAAAAAGCCTACGGTCTACCTTTACCGCAATACTTCATCGCGCTTTGTTATTTACTTTTCATTATGTGTTATTTATTTATCATTCGAACATTATCATTTTATTCATGCATTTTTATTTGTTGCACGTTATTATGTATGCATGCGAATGGGCTTAACTATGGTGGGTTAAAGGTCCTCTATTCGAGGGAAAATGCCTTAAGGCTACCTTACCACGATGTTTTGCCGAGCTGTTTATTACGCGATTTATCGCTGTTTTTTAGAAAACACCATTTTGTTCATGCATTTTTATTTATTGCACGTTATTCTGTATACATGCGCATGGGCTTAACTAGGGTGGGTTAAAGGTCCTCTATTCGAGGGAAAATGCCTTAAGGCTACCTTACCACGATGTTTTGCCGCACTGTTTATTACGCGACTTATCGCTGTTTTGTAAAATATCATTTTATTCATGCATTTTGTTTCTGTCCATTATGTAATGTTTTGCTGTGCTTTCTTTTCCATATTATTCATTCATATGACATCTCATTGCATAATCTTACATCACTTATAACATGCTTAATTGAAAATTTGTAGTAGTTACATGAATATAGGCATACATTACATTTCTCTCCTTCTTGATATTCCTTTCTTTCACTCATATTAGCCACATTCTTTGGCATTACATCATGGCACATTTATCTTTGATGTATAGATGCATCTTTAATTGTTCCTCTTTCGCGTATTTGAATTTGCATCTTTTATCCCTTCATGTCATGCGCTTGTTTTGACTCCGTTTGCTATGCGGTTATTTTGACCTTATTTCATATGCTTTTATAATGCGTTTATAACATGATATGTTCGCCATTACTTTGATTTCCTTTATATTGCATGCCAATATTGTTATGGTTGTCTTGCATTTATGTTTGCATGAATATTGAATTCTTATGATGTAATATGTTTGCTATTGAAAAAGGATTACCTTTTAAGCATACGAACTTGGTAATAGGATTTGATTTCATGAATATTTAGATGTAAACTTTATCTTTTGCGCATAGGAACTTAGAAGCATGATACCCTAGGAAATAAGTGTTACTTAGGCTTGATTAAATTATTACACAAATCCTTTCATTACAAGTGACATAAGTGAGGGATCATTCCGAACCCAACGGTTTGAGGTCTTCCCTTGCGAGGGGTGAGTGCGGCCTTAAATCTCATTTTCCCAGTTCACACCGGGTGGTGACTCCATCATTCTCTGGTTTAGTCCCCCGTGGCTACTCCGTACTCCCAACCGGGCCGTGAGCCCGAAACAGCATGTGTCTCCCAGGTTTTCCTGTGTCATCACCACATAATGGCTTATGATTTAATTCACAAATGAAATGATTATTGTGTATATAAGGAGGTTAGTGGGAGCGCACTGAAAGTGACTGTCCTAAATAATGATGATATGTCATTTCTTGGAAATGATATTCCCATAATAAAATCGGTGAAAGCTTGGCTTTCATGAAAATTCTCCATAGAATTCTTGGGAGAAATAACCTTTATTCTAGGAATAAAAATCTACTAGGATAGATTTAAAGTTGTTGACACTCTCCAAGAACTCATACATTGAAAAATATACGTAACCTGATGTCTTATATACTTTGAGCATATGAATTCACAATCAGGCTAATCCAAGTGATAGTCACTAGATTGATATTAAGAACATCAGTTAGAATCTTAGAGAACTAAGGATGCTGTCTTAAACCATGGAGAATGAGAACTTGAAGTGACTGGGATCACTACTGCAAGTTTCCTAACCAATAAAAACAACGGTACTAAACAGTTTTAATAATGGAACAGTGAGCTGGAAATCTTCCAAGCAAGATACTGTTACAGAATAAAACAACAAATGCAGATTATTGCTACAGTTGAGGCAGCAATAGTAGTCATTTGGGTCGATAACAAATCAAATTAGATTAGATATAGTTCTGTAAGCAGCTGAGCTAAGCTACAGCGTAGGCTAAAGAATTAATGGTCTCATCAACGATCCAGATATATACTTTAACTATTCATCTTATTCATTCGGATCATACATAGTGGCGATGTGATGATCGAATAAATTGCATCAGACGATAATCATACAAAACCGCTGACGAAAGCATTTCCTCAGCAGTTTGAGCGAACCGTACATAGTTTGGGTGGTAGACACTCGAGTGACTAGCTATAGGCCAAGTGAGATGTTGTTGGACAATTATGACCCATAACGTAACTATTTGTACAGATCATGGTGTTGTTGTATAAATTAACTATGTGACAAATGCGATTGCTCTCTTATCATTTGTGATTAGATCACCTAGATGTATAAATGATATGAGGTCCCTATGATTAGTTCCTAGATTGAGATGATATGAGACAGTATCAGTCTATGAAGGATAAATCATTAAAAATCCCTAGTCAGAGTATTATCGAGATTGAACATCGATAAATATGTAAAAGACTAGTATTACACTTGTGCGTGTTATGTGAGATCATAACGACATAGTTCTCTTATATTTGGGTATAGGATACTCATGCAAGTGCAATAGGAGGTTGTGTTTTACCGATGGTATGGAAAATAGCTTCGCTCTGGATAGACCCCTTCGGAACTCCATTGGTAGTATGACTATGTGTCTATGGAAGTCTGAAATCAGGGTAGGTGTATTTGGTCTTAACCTGAGACTTGCACTGCTAATACTTACGACAATCAATATGCTTTGGTTTTGGTCGTCCAGGGCTTTAACCGGTTCTGTGTACGCCTCTGCTGGGTATATTGAGAATCTTAGTGTGTTGGGTGTGATGTCAAGACGGAAGTATAACTCCAGTCATAGTGGAGATGATGGTCACGTAGGATACGATACTAGTTCTCTTATATGCTGTAGCTATCGGGATATTATGACTAGGTCATGTATATCTGATTATAGAGACTAGTTACCAGACATCCGACATGTGCTTCGTACGGGGCAGACACAGTTCCAGCCCCAGGCCTAGCACGTGATAGTCCGATACTGGATCGACATACACGATACTACGTATACTACGCCTGATATAGATCACATATTCATGTAAGGATATTTCTAAAGAATTGGGTAGGCATGGCGCTTTGCTAGAAGCCAACCTTGTCTTGTAAATCAGTAAAAACATTATACTAGGTACGTACGTGTTCGGATAGTCTGACGACCAGATTTACTGCCAACATATTTGGGGATCTCATGGGTCGCTTCCCGAAGATTCACCGATGACGTATGACTCGAACTTTATTAATCTGGGATTAATTTGATAAGAGAGAAAATTAATTTGAGATTAATCGCGGAGATATTTTTTTTGGGATAAAATATCATTTAAAGAGAGATAACAATTAATTTGGAATTAATCGATAAATTAATATATTCGATATATTAAAAGAAATTGGATTTCGACGTGGAATTAAAATCGGATTTTAATTCGGGCGAACGAATTAATTTAAAATTAATTCGTTCGCGACGTGAATAGTGATTTCGTTAGGCATAATCATTTAATTACGACGCAACGAAAAATTCATTAATTTGGAATTAGCGATCCAGAGCCCGAGATTGTTTGCGAGCGCATTCGCATTTCGAATTCGAATACGGCAGACAAGTCAAATCAAGCATCAAATCATTAGTCCTATCAAGCGTCAAATCACATGTCACTTTGAGTATGTGACTACTTGTCACTTGATTGATTAAGTGATGTGAGTTGATGGTAGTTGTTGGAATGGTTGTTAGATTTTATTATTTGACTTTTGGAAAGCCAAAAATTTGGTAAATCCTTTATTTATTTTTTGAAAATATATATTGTGTATTAGATACACATTTTAACCAACTAACACTCATCTCTCTCTTCCATCTATCTTCTCTCATTCACGCCCATTAGCAGTAAGAGAAGAAATTAAGTGATTTTGTTGCAAAATCAAGGTGCTAGCACACTCCGGAGTCGTTGCAAAGGTGATAGGGAAACCCACCCGCGAGCTTGGAACCATATCACGAAAGCTTAGAGCTTGGAGCTTGGATCAAAGACGAATTTGGAGAAGCAAAATACTGCCACTGCCGAGAGCACCAAGAGGGCAGAAAATATTATTTTTTCATCACCGCATCGTCTCAACCGATCGATGTAAGTATTCTGTAACTTCTTCAATGTATTCATTCATGTTTCTATGCTTTATTCGATCCTCGGGACTTAGAATTTTCTCAATATTAATTAAATAGTTGGACTGTATTCAAACTACTTCATTTATAGTTGATTATATAATTGGATTATAGTAATCAATATTTTGAATTTTACCCTTCATTCATAATTGATTATATAATTGGATTATAGTAATCAATATATTTGAATTTTACCGATCATTTATAGTTGATTATATAATTGGATTATTGTAATCAATATATATTTGATTTTAACCAATAAAATTGTAATTAGTTATATAGTTAGACTATAGTAATCATTACATTAGATTGTACCCGAAATCATTGATTGGATAGTTAGACTATTGGAATCAAGATAATTGAAAGATTAGTGTTTATAAACATAATCTTGGATGAAAATGTGTTTAAACGACTTTAATTTTCAAATTGGGAATAAAATTTCAGGATGGTCCTGGAAACTAATAAGTTACTTTATTTGATAAAATAACATATTAGGCCTAAGCCCAGAGTTAAGCAAATAGTAGAGCATGATCTTTGGAAGATTCATGTGATGATAACTTTAGTGCTTAATCCATTATACTTGTCAATAGGACTCCTTAATTTCCTAATCAGAACTAAGGATTAGATCCTTAAAGTATGATGAAGAAATCGAAGGATCTTCATACATCTATTCTTAGATCTTAGAAGATGTAACATCCCGAATTTTCAGAACTGTTCCAGGAGATTCCCAGACGATTGTTTTAGTCTTGGATCGTGATAATGTTGAGAAATAAGAGTTCGAACAAAGTTATATGAGTTGGAATAATGGACTATGAATTTTATTCGCGTTGGAAAACGCGTGGGATTAAAAGTCGGTTACGCGATTTTTGTAAAACGCCTAAAGTTTCTGGTTTTGGACACGAGCAGGGCAAACGAACTCCGATCGAGCTGAGTTTTGGATCATTGGACTCGTTTTTCCGATACGAACAACTTTCGTGTTGAATACTTTTCGAGAATCGCATCAGAAGGGCTCTGAAATTGTGAATTTCTAGAAGGTTCTAGACAGGGGCTGTTTTGTAATTTTCTCAGGGACTAAATTGATATTTTCCAGAATGGTATATAAAGCCTTAAAGTTTCCAAAAATCAAAAAAATGGCAAAGGTTTCTCCCTTCACCCACCCGACCCCCTCCCCCTAAATTTCACCCTTGAAAGCGCCGGCCATTTCCTGGCCACCGCTGGCCGGCGCGACGGTCGGGAAAGGAGCTCCCGGCCACCCTGCGTCTGTGGGTGGCCGGCGGTGATGCAGATACGCCGGCGAACGGCAACAAGGAGAGGTTAAAGGCGCGATGGTGGGTTTCCCGATCCCGGCTCGTCGGGTCGTTTCACGAGCCATGCCACCTACCAAATCAAAGGTCTCGACGAGTACTACGAGTATGCGAAGTCGATTTCGCCGAACAACGGCCGGAATCACGGAAAACGAGAAGAAAAGGTTCGGTGAACAGTAAACCCATTTTGATCGGTAGCTCTGATCGGAATTTCATCGACACCAGCGCGTTCGTATGGCCGAGGGGAGTACGGATATGGCCTCGGAATTTCGGTACGACTCTCCGTTTAGAAATTGATATTTTAAAGTGTATCGTATTATATTCGGATATTTCCGGTAGTTTCGTAATTTAGCGAATTGCATGTTTATGAATTGGATATGTCTTAGTATGTTAAAACGATGAATATGGTAGAATCCGGGGTGAAATGGATGAAATATGATCGATCCGGTAGTATTAATGAGATTCCGGCAAAACGACGTTTCTCGCTTGTTTGAGTATAAATGATCGTAAGTTTAGTTATGATTTAATTATGGTATTTCGTGGGTAATTGGATGATTTCGGGATTGTTCGGAGGGTTTGAGACCCTTCCGTAGCGTTTGCGGAAACTTTTCCGCAAGTTTTGCCGCAAACGCGTAAAATGAGAATTTGACCTATCTAGTTGGTTTAGAATAGCAAAGTGAGCATGTATTAGAGTAACGAAACTTAAATCGTAGAGTCGGTGAGGATTTGAGGATTCCGAGAGAATCCGCAGTTTATAGTTGTTGAGTAGAAAGTTCCACAAATAGCGATTCTGACAGTTGATGTGATTTATTTTGGCAGATCGGACCCGGATCGCGGGCACTCACCTAGTCAGGTAAGTAACTCATGCTTTGACTACGTAGGAAGTTATCGTTGTACGAGAGTAATATTATAAATATTATAATAAAGTTATATATATAATCATATGCAAGAAACTTGTATATATAGAAATGATCGTAGAAGCAATATGCTAGTGAATTTGTACACAGACATAGATAAGAGTATGCAACTATAAGCAGAGATATGAGATTAAGATGGACAGGAGCATACAGAAGCAAAGAGAAACATATGTAGGTATAGACCTGTTTATATATATATGGATGGAGCATATGAATAAGGTTATGTTTATAATCATAATTATTTGAAACCTGGGTATGAGGGGTTGTAGAAAAAACTACACCCTAGGGTATGGGATTAAGTTTACAAGCTAATAATTATAAAGAAGTAGGCATATAAGCATAAAAGCGGATAAACATGCATGGGGACCTAAGCAAATTATCATATAGTAAATATGGACTTTGAAGTATAAGTATCTTAATCTTGGTTTAAATGAACAAGGTATATTGTATATAAACATATGAAAATGAGATCCTAAACATGTTGGATTATATGCATGTAGTATTAATATGTATGGTTATCGAGATAGCTTTATATTGATATGGAGTTTGCATGTATGCGTAAATATATAGGATTATGTATCTGTTATATTGAGTTATTGATAAATGCGAGCATTAGTAAAGTATGGTTTAAAAATGAAAACTATAAGTTTTGATGTGATACATATTAGTTGAGTAGAAGATGGGAATGTTGTGCACATGTTTGAAAAAAGCTATCAATGAGACACACACAGATACTTTACGGATCAACTAGGTTATGTGAAGGATAAATTTGATGATGTGGGTACATACAATTATGGAAATGTTGATATTAGAATTATGTTTGATTAGTGAAACTATGTGGATATGCATACGTACGTGTATGACATCATAAGAAAGCATAGTTAGTATAGGAAGTAGTATAGAGATGCATATGCATTCATATACGTGAGAATATTTTCGAGAACTCAAAGTATTTCAATGAATGTTTTCAAAAGCTTTTGAAGAACCGTGTTATGGAAAGATGTTTCTTCTGGTTTCAAGATTTTATTAAGTATGAGTTTTCTGATTTCCGGGGCATGAGAGAAAAACTCACCCCAGTATGTAACTTCAGATACAGCCGGAATTGACGGATACAGATAACATGTGCACATGTTGAGGATTGAGGGGACGCTCTCAGATCCTCCCAGATGGGCTAGAGGGACGGCGAGATATCACGCCCCTAGACCCCCAGATTATGAGACAGTAGTGGCATGCTTTGGGGGACGGCGATTTGTAACGCCCCAAAGTCATGGATTTGCACTCCTGCCTCCAGATTAGCGTATGGAGGGACGGACGATACGTAACGCCTCCATGCGTCAGTTTTTCCACAGATACCAAGATACCAGTTTTTAGAAAGGAGTTTTGAAATATTAAGTTTTCAGAAAATAGTTTTAATGACACGGTTTTCAGTTCAGACACAGATTTTAGCTTTAAACACAGTCTCAGATTTCTTTGGAAACAAATTTCAGTTTTCAAGGATGGTTTTCAGTCTTCAGTTACAGCTTTCAAAAAGAACTCTTTAGAAAAGAAAGTTTTCCAGAAGTATCGGTTTTATAAGGAATTCAGAATTTTAATACAGAAATTAGTTTCGAGTAACGTTTTCAACTCATTATTCTGCATAGATAATTTTATAGAATATGTTCATAAAGGCACAGCAATTTAAAGTAAAGTTTGATTTACGGTTTCTGTATATAAATCATGCATTCGAATGAGTTATTTGTGATGTATATATATTTGAGATGAATGCATTGTGACGTTGGTATCTTTCGCATATGAGTGCATCAGGAAAGATATTAAAGTAACACTTCATAGAAACATGACTTTTTCATCGAAAGATATGCATGGTTAATATAGATATGTGACATGTTTATACAGAAGTATCTTATCGTAAAATTTTGATGCCTGATAACATATTCATGTGACATTGAAACAAAAATCTAGATTTTATGACGGTCGAAGATGGTTGTATGGTAGAGAAGATAATTTAAACTCCGATTTGATGATATTTCAAGATAATAAAAGAGAGAAAGTTATTATAAATGTCTGCATCAGATTAATAAAGAGTACATAAGTAAGTTAAGAGAAGAATCAGACTAGCGCAGCAGAAGTATATTGAATTATAGCCTGTTAGTTAGTAAAGTAGAATTTGACATTTTGATATGAAGTTGGATACGGACGTAGATAATAGAAGTTAATGAACACATGTGTTTGTTCCCAGGAAAGGAATTAATCAAGTAATATGGAAATAAATGGATATACGATATTAAGTCAAATCTAAATTGTTTGTGTTTGCATGGTTGCTTACTGGATCAATATGACTCACATCTTTATGTTGCGGTTTTGCAGGTTAATAACAGTAGTTCGGTGAAGACTTTGAAGACGGTGGATCGCCCCATTTGTAGTCAATGGAGTCCTGGGTCGAGCATGGGTCCTCACGGCCCTGTGTACAGTTTTTTTTGTACTTGTATTCTTATTTGTATAAGTCATGTAATAGTATTGTTTGTTTGAGTTCTGGCCGGAGGCCAATTGGTTTATATTTTGTTCTTTGAGTTCAGGCCTGAGGCCTTGATATTGTTGTTGATGTTCCGGCCTGAGGCCGATGTATTGGTTCTTGTTGTATTGGATGCTGGCCACAGGCCAGGTTGCATGATGTTACAAATACATCATGCCGAAATTTCGTTAAAATCAGAGGCTTATGGAGATGGGTTTTCCTGTCTCCTGCCGGTAGCATCCTGGTCTAGGCGGGATGTTATAGAAGTATTAAATTGCAATTAATAACTCTTGGAGAGTTAATGGCTATTCTTAAGGAGACAAAGCCAAAGTTTGCAATAAGTAAAGTAGCGCAAGGCGCACCTTACTTCGATATTCTAGAAGGCCAAGGCTTGGAAAAGGCTTCTGAGTTGTAGAAAATGGCAAAGGCAAGATCATTATAATCTTTTAGGAAGATAATGGACATATCCCAAGATATCTGCCTAAATGGTGGCAAACGGGATTGCAAAGCGAGACTGCCGTTTGGACAAAGCAGACATGAAGGAATTGAAGACGGGCAAGGCTTTGACTTCAAATATGTTTGTCATAAACATGTTCACTATTAGTATTAAAATTGGATTTTAGATACTAAAAGTGGAACATAAATATATGTACTGATGTACAGAATCTGCTTTGAGCAGGATACTGACTTCAGATTGAGATTACTCTACGAATAGGAAACGGGACGACAGTCGCTGTTTCAACCGTAGATAACTAAGTTTAAGAACTACCCTTCGGGTGTGTACTTAAATTAGGAAACTGTTATAATGTAACTAGTTTGACTAGAAACATTATCTCTATTTTTTGTATAACTCGTTGCGAGTATACCTTTATATTCTAGAACACTAAAGTGTTTTATTTTATAAAGATGATATTGAGATAAACACATTGGATGTGAATAACAGTATTTACATTTTGAATATAAATAAAATCTCAAACATATAATATGACGAACAAATAGCTCAAACTGATTTGATCAGATAAGAATTATTTGTGGCAGTGTTGTCTGGGACACATTAAACAAGACTCGTATATCCACACTTTTGAAGAGTGGATACTAGGACAGATTTGATTCCATTCAAATGATGTCTACGAATCTAGTTTATTAGGTAAAGTACCTAAAATAACTTTTACTTGGTAAAAGTATAAGTGCCATCGATCTGTTAGCCCTTGTTCATAGTGACATAAGTGGGCCCATATCTAGCTAGGCTAGAGGTGGATATGAGTATTTCGTGACCTTTACGGATGTGGCATCGCGTTATGGTTATGTGTCTCTTATGAAACACAAATAGGAAACTTTTAGAGTTTCGACACGAAGTAGACAAACAGATCGGCTAAATTATCAAAACTGTCACAGTAAGACCGAGATGAAAATACTTAAGCAATAAGTTTCTCAAATACTTGAAATAGTATAGTATTCTTTCAATGAGGACTCCTCCCGGAACACGTTAGTTTGACAGTGTGTCCGAACGGAGAAATCGAATCTTGTTGGACGTGATAAGGTTAATCATGAGTCGCTCTAAGCTACCATTTTCCTGTTAGTGTTTGCTAAGGTCCCAATATCATTAAACAAGCATGAAACATGTGTGAATACAAATCAACGAATTTGCGGAATACTCACTTTGTTCGGTTGAGCGACGCTGGAGGTAACAAAATCTGATTTTTTATTCCATGGACTGCTCGGCGGTGGCAGTGAGTTGGCTCACTATTTTCGACCTTTGATGTCATCTTTCAAGCTCCAAGCTTCGTCAAACGATTCCCGGCTCATGGGTAGACTTCCCTATCACCTTCGCATGTCTCTCGGAGTGCTAGCTCTTGTGATATTTTGCCACAAAAATCACCACACTTGCTTCCCATTTCCTATTGGTTCACGGCAGTTCACTGCCAAAACAGAAGAAGATTTTGCCCACCATGGGCGTGAGAGATAGAGAGATGAAGTGAGTGAGAGATTACTTTGGTTGATGGCTAAAGTGTATCTAATACACTAATGTGAATTTCAAATTCATTTCATGTAAATATGGCTTTCAAAAAGTCAAGCAATTAAATGCTTTCCATCAACACCCATCAATCCATCAATCCATCAATCTATCAAATCAAGTGACATGTTGTCACATCACTCAAAGTGATTAGACATCACATCACATCAAAGTGAAAAGTGATTTGACGCTTGATGCGACTAATGATTTGACGCTTGATTTGACTTGCGTGCCGCACTCGAATTCAAAATGTGAATGCACTCGCAAATAATCTCGGGCTCGGGTTCGCTAATTCCAAATTAACGAATTTTCGGTTGCGTCGTAATTAAATCTAATTTAATTAAATAATCATGCCTAGCATAATTTCTATTCACGTCGCTAATGAATTAATTCTAAATTAACTCATTCGCCTGAATTAAAATCTAATTTTAATTCTGCGTCGAAATCCGATTTCGTTTAATATATCAAATTTATTAATTAATCGATTAATTCCAAATTAATCGTTTTCTCTCTTTTATTGAAATTTTATCCAAGATAAAATATCTCTGTAATTAATCCCAGATTAATTTTCTCTCTCATCTAATTAATCCCAGATTAATTAAAAGTGCGAGTCATACGTCATCGATGAATCTTCGGGAAGCGACCCATGAGATCCCCGGATATGTTGGCAGTAAATACGGTCGTCAAACTATCCGAACACGTAAGTACCTCGTACTACGTTTTACCGATTTACAAGACAAGGTTGGCCTCTAGCAAAGCGCCATGCCTACCCAATTCTCCATAAATATCCTTACAGGAATAAAGGATCTGTATCAGGCATAGTATACGTAGTATTGTGTATGTCGATCTAGTATCAGATGATCACGTGCTAGGGCTGGGACTGGAGCTGTGTCTGCCCCGTACGAAGCACATGTCGGATGTCTGGTAACTAGTCTCTATAATCAGATGAACATGACCTAGTCATATCATCCCGATGACTGCAGTACTTAAGAGCACCATTACCGTATCCTACGTGACATCATCTCCACCATGACTGGAGTGATAATTCCGTCTTGACATCACACCCAACACACTACAATTCTCAATGTACCCAGCATAGGCGTACATAGAACCTGTTAAAGTCCTGGACGACCGCAACCAAAGTATATTGATTGTCGCAAGTATTAGCGGTGCAAGTCTCAGGTTAAGACTAAATACACCTACCCTGATTTTGGACTTCAATAGACTCATAGTCATACTACCAATGGAATTCTGAGCGGGTCTTTTCAGAGCGAAGTTGTTTCCTGTACCATCGGTAAAACACAACCTCCTATTACACTTGCATGAGTATCGTATACCCAAATATATGTGAACTATGCCATTGTGCCCTCACAACGCGCACAAGTGTAATACTAGTCTTTTACGTATTTATCGATGTCCAATTTCGATAATACTCTGACTAGGGATATTTAATGATTTATCCTTCGTGCACTGATACTGTCTCATATCATTCTCAATCCAGGAACAAATCATAAGGACCTCTCATCATTTATACATCTAGATGATCTAATCACAAATGATAACAGTGCAATCTCCTTTGTCACATAGTTAATTTGTACAACAACACCATGATCTGTACAAATGGTGACGCTATGGGTCATAATTGTCCAACATTTCCTTCGAATGATAAGCATTTAACAGTGCAATACTTATTTTGAATAATGTTCCATGAAAATCTTTTTGACAAATTTCATATTAGATATGAACATGAAAGAAACTGGGTTTTCTCATTCCTGAAGATTTGGGTATGCTAGGCATATGTTTGGATGATACCAAACTAGAATCCAAATCGGATAAGTGTCTAATTATAGGTTATCCTAGGGAAACCAAAGTATAGTACTTATACAACTCACTAGAGAACAATGTAATTGTTGCTCTCCATACAATTTTCCTAAAAGGAATACATAAATGCAGTGGTAAGTGGGAGGAAAGTAAAACTCGATGAAAAATCAGAGTAATATTGTTCCAGGCACAAATTCTTTAATGGAACATAAACAATTCATCAAGGATGAACCTGTACCAATAATCTTCGAATACACAACAATCGCGTAGGTCGGAGAGAATCAGAAGAAAACCTGGGAGGTATGGGTTTCTGATCTCACCTCATGAAGATGCCAATCTTATTGAGGAAACTGACTACGTATAAGGAAATGATACAAGGTATCGACTCCCTATTATGGTAAAGTGCCATGAGTCCGAAATGGATTCCATGTATAACAACTATGTTTGGACACTAGTTGTTGTACCGCAAGGCATTGTGCCTATTGGTACTATATAAGTCTTCAAGGAAGATATACGTGGATGGTAGCATACCAACGTACTAAGCTAGGCTTGTAGCGGAAAGATATCGTCATCAACATTGTGTTGATTACAACGAAATCTTTTACATGTTGCCACGTTAAATCCATTTGGATAATGCTTGCTCATGCTACATGTTTCATTTATGAAATATGGCAGCTGAATAAAACTTACTTTCCTGAATAGGAAACCTTTTGGAGGATGTTTACAACAAATCCTGATGATTTTGTCGTATCAAAACTAGCAAACAAGGTTTACAGGTTATTTGATCCATGTTTGGATTGAAGCAAGCATTAGGTTCTTGGAATTATTGTTTTGATGTAATCATAATTGTTTATGATTTAATTCAAAACGAGAAATGATTCTTTTGTATATAAGAAGGTTAGTAGGAGCGCACTGAAAGTAACTGTCCTAAATAATGATGATATGTCATTTCTTGGAAATGATATCCCATATTACAATCGGTGAACGCTTGGCTTTCATGAAATTTCTCTGTAGAATTCTTGGGAGAAACAGCCTTTACTCTAGGAATAAAGATCTACTGGGATAGATTTAAAGTTGTTAACACTGTCCGAGAACTTGTACATTGAAAAATGTACGTGACCTGGTGTCTCATACGCTTTGAGTATATGGAGTCACAAACAGGTCAATCCAAGCGATAGTCACTGGATTGATATTAAGAACATCCGTTAGTATCTTAGAGAACTAATGACGATGTCTTAAACTATGGAGAATGAGAACTTGAAGTGACTGGGATCACTGCAGTAAGTTTCCTAACCGATAAAAACAACGGTACTATACAGTTTGAATAACGGAATAGTGAGCTAGAAATCTTCCAAGCAAGATACTATTGCCGAATAAACAACAAATGCGGGTTATTGCTGCGGCTGAGGCAGCAATAGAAGCCATCTGGGTCAATAACAAATATAATTAGATTAGATATAGTTCTGTTAGCAGCTGAGCTAGGCTACATCGCATGCTAAAGAATTAATGGTCTCATCAACGATCCAGATATATACTTCAACTATTCATTTGATTTGTTCGGATCATACATCATGGTGATGTGATGATCGAATAAATCGCATCAGATGATAATCATGCAAATCAACTGACGAAAGCCTTTCTTCAGCAGTTTGAGAGAACCGTACATAGTTCGGGTGTATGACACTCGAGTGACTCGCTATAGGCCAAGTGGGAGATTTTTGGACAATTATGACCCATAGCGTCACTATTTGTACAGATCATGGTGTTATTGTACAAATTAACTATGTGACAATGAGATTGCTGTAACATCCCGGATTTTAAGAACTGTTCCAGGAGATTCCCGGACGATTGTTTTAGTCTTGGATCGTGATAATGTTGAGAAATAAGAGTTCTAACAATGTTATTTGAGTTGGAATAATGGATTATGAATTTTAGTCGCGTTGGAAAATGTGTGGGATCAAAAGTCGGTTACGCGATTTTCGTATAATGCGTAAAGTTTCAGGTTTTGGACACGAACAGGGCAAATGAACTCCGATCGAGCTGATTTTCGGACCATTATACTCGTTGTTCCGATACGAACAACTTTCGTGTTGAACACTTTTCGAGAATTGCATCAGAAGGGCTCCGAAATTGCGAATTTCTAAAGGGTTCTAGAACAAGGACTGATTTGTAATTTTCCATGGACTAAAATGATATTTACCTGCATAGTATATAAAGCCTCAAACTTTCTCTTAATGAGAGAATTGTCAAACCTTTTCTATTAGCCACACCCGCACCCTCCGTCGCCCCTTGAGAAGTTGGAGTCGCCGGTGACGATTCCGGCCACCTCAGGCCGGCACGCCGGTGCAGAAATGACCACCCAGTAGCGGCGGACCTGGTGACGACAGTCGGCGACTGTGGAAACGCCGGCAACGGCGACGGCGAGGGGATTTTTGGGCGCAATTGTGGGTTTGGTGGATCCGGTTCGTTGGGTCATTTCACGAGCCGTGCCACCAGCCAAATCGAAGCCCTCGACGAGTACTACAAGTGTGCGGAGACGGATTTGCTGAACAGCGGCCGGAATTACGTGAATCGAGGAAGAAAGAGTTGGTGAATAGTAAACCCATTTTGAACAGTGACACCGATCGGAATTCCGATCGTAACAGTGCATTCGTATGGCCGTAGGGAGTCCGGATATGGCCTCGGAATTTCGGTACTACTCTCCGTTTAGAAATTGATATTTTAAAGTGTATCGTTTTATATTCGGATGTTTCGGTAGTTCATAAATTAGCGAATTGCATGTTTATAAATTGAATATGATTTAATATGTTAAAACGATAAATGTGGTGGTAGAATCCGGGGTGAATCAGATGAGTTATGGTCGATTCGGTAGAATTAGCGAGATTCCGGTAAAACGGCATTTCGCGCGCGATTGAGTATAAATGATCGTAAGTTTAGTTATGATGTATTTATGGTATTGCGAGGGTAATTGGGTACCTTCTGTAGCGTTTGCGGAAACTTTTCCGTAAGTTTTACCCTAAACGCGTAAAATGGGAATTTGACCCATCTAGCTAGTTTAGAATAGCAAGTGAGCATGTATTTGAGCAATGAAGTTTAGATCGTAGTATTCGACTTGTTTCGGGTGCTTCGGGGAAAGTCCGTAGTTGTTTTAGATAAGTTAGAAGTTCCACAAATAGCGGTTCTGACCGTTGTTGTGATTTATCTTGACAGATCGGACCCGGATCGCGGGCACTCGCGTAGCCAGGTAAGTAACTCATGCTTTGTCTACTTAAGTAGTTATCGTTGTACAAAAGTAGAATTATAATAAAGTTATATCTATATAACACTTTGTGAGAAACTAATAATTGTAGATATATAGGTATATAAAGATGATGGTAGGAGACAGAAGCTAGTTGACCGGTATAGATAAGAGCAAGTAATTATAAATAGAAACATAAGTAGAAGATAAACAGAAGTATTCATAGGCATAGAGAAATAACATAGATATGTACCGGTTTATGTATATCCAGCTGGAATATGTGATTAATATCATATTTATGAATATAATTTTATAAAACCTGGGTATGGGGGGTTGTAGAAAACTACACCCTAGGGAATGGGACTAAAGCTACAATAAGATAAATATAGATATATTACGGACAAACTAGATTTTGTGTTAATTCAGGAATGTTGGAAATAACTAGAAAGTTGTGTACTATGTATAACCCTATTGAGCGTGAGATTGTACATTTAATTTAGTATGTATCGTGTTTTATAACATAGAATCGATAGTATTAAGGAATAAGTGTAAATCAGTAAGTATGTGAGTTGATACGTTTAGGCATATACGAGTGCAGGTGTAGAATTTCACACAAGAACGAAAATATATAGGTATGTATTAGAAGCATAAGAATCTATGTATGCGTATAAGTTAGATTGTATATATGTTGTCAGAGGGCAGTAGTAAGTTCGTGAATGGTAAGTATGTGTCTTGCGTGGTAGCATTGTAATAAACGTTTAAGTAAACATATAGTGGATATGTTTATGATAAATTGTAAATGGGTTCATGAATTGAGAATTTAATGCTTGTATATATGCGATGCTTGTTGTATTAGAATAATTTTGGCAATGCATGTATGCATAACTGTGGAATGATGATATAGGATTTGTGTTTGATTAGTAAGAGTCTACGAGCATGTATATGTACTTATATGCCATTATATGAAAGCATAACTAGTTTAGAAAGAATACGGATTTGCATATGTGTATATATGTGTATATATATATATATGTGTGTGTGTGTTATGTTGAGATTTTCAACAATGGATTAAGTTGAGAATGTTTTCAAGAATTAAAAGTATTTTAAATGAATGTTTTCAAGAACTCAAAGTATTTCAAATGAATGTTTTCAAAAGCTTTTGAAGAACTGTGTTACGGAAAGATGCTTCTTCTAGTTTCGAAGTTTTATTAAGTATGAGTTTTCTGATTTTCGGGGCATGAGGTAAAAAAAAAAACTCACCCCAGTATGTAACTTCAGATACAACTGGAATTGACGGATACAGATTGCATGTGCACATGTTGAGGACTGAGGGGACGCTCTCAGAACCTCCCAGATGGGCTAGGGAGACGGAGAGATATCACGCCCCTAGACCCCCAGATTATGAGACAACAGTGGCATGCTTTGGGGGACGGTGATACGTAACGCCCCAAAGTCATGGATTTGCACTTCTGCCTCCAGATAGGCGTAATGGACGGTTGATCATAATGGATTGACGTTTAAATAATAATATAATATTTTGTATGACCGATTTGTTGATATTTCAAAAAGATAAAAGAAGAAAAGTTAAATGATGACTAACCTTGACTAGCGTAGAATACACAAACAGGTTAAGAGAAGAATCAGACTAGTGCAACAAAAGTGTATCGGATTCTAATCTGTTAGTTAACAAAGTAGAACTTGATATATGGATATTAAGAACGAATACAGACATAGTTAATAGAAGTTAATGTACGTATGTGTTTGTCAGATGAAAAGACTTATAGCAAGCAATATGGAAATAATGATATGCGATTTTAAGATTAAATCTGGATTGTTTATGTTTGCATGGTTACTTGCTGAGTCTTTATGACTCACATCTTTCAGTTGCAATTTTGCAGGATAGTTGCTGTAGTTCGGTGAAGACTTTGAAGACGATGGATCACCCCATTTGCAGTCAAGAGGTCCTGGGTGAGTATGGGTCCTCACCCCTTTTGTAAAGTTTTATATTTGCATCTCACTTGTATAGTCAAGTAATGTAATAGTTTAGTTTTAGTTTTGAGTCGTGGCCGGAGGCCAAGTTTTATATTTTGTTCTTGAGTTCAGGCCTGAGGCCTTGATGTTGTGTTTCCGGCCTGAGGCCGAGATGATTGAGTTCTTGTTGTATGTGGATGCTGGCTACAGGCCAGGTTGCATGATGTTACGAATACATCATGCCGAAATTTCGTTAGAATTAGAGGCTTATGGAGATGGGTTCTCATGTCTCCAGTCAGTAGCATCCTGGCCTAGGCGGGATGTTACATTTGCACTCTTATCATTTGTGATTAGATCTCCTAGATGTATAAATGACAGGAGGTCCTTATGATTAGTTCCTGTATTGAGATGATATGAGACAGTATCAGTCCTAGAAGGATTAATCATTAAATAATCCATAGTCGTAGTATTATCGAGATTGGACATCAATAATGTGGAATAGACTAGTATTACACGTGTGCGCGTTTGAGAGCATAACGACATAGTTCTCATATATTTGGGTATTGGATACTCATGCAAGTGTAATAGGAGGTTGTGTTTTACCGATGGTACGGAAAACAGCTTCGCTCTGAATAGACCCCTCAGAATTCCATTGGTAGTATGACTACGTGTCAATGTAAGTCTGAAATCAGGGTAGGTGTATTTGGTCTTAACTTGAGACTTGCACCACAAATACTTGTGACAATCAATATGCTTTGGTTTTGGTCGTTCAGGGCTTTAACCGGTTTTGTGTACGCCTCTCCTGGGTATATCGAGAATCGTAGTATATTGGGTGTGATGTCAAGACGGAAGTATAACCCCAGTCATAATGGAGATGATGTCACGTAGGATACGGAACTAGTACTCTTAAGTACTGCAGTCATCGGGATATTATGACTAGGTCATATATATCCGATTATAGAGATAGTTACCAGACATCCGACATGTGCTTCGTACGGGGCAGACACAATTCCAGCCCCAGGCCTAGCACGTGACATCTGATACTGGGATCGACATACACGATACTACGTATTCTACGCCTGACATAGATTTTATATATTTCCAGTAAGAATATTTCTGGAGAATTGGGTAGGCACGGTGCTTTACGAAAGCCAATCATGTCTTGTAAATCGGAAGCACGTGGTCGAGTACTCACTTTATCGAATAGTCGATAACCGCGATTACTGCCATATATCCAAAGATCTCTTGGGTCACTTTCCCAAAAATTCACCAATGACAGTTTGACTCGAATTAGAATTAATCTGGGATTAATTCTAATCGAGAAAAATTAATCTAGGATAATTGAGTGGTATTATTTAATTTGGATTAAATGTGTTCGAAAGAGAGCAACGCGTTTAATTTGGAAATTACTCGGTAATTAAATTTAATGTTAAATTTTATTTTTCTTATTTAAAATATTTCGTTAGGGCTAAATTAATATATTGGATATATATATGAATTGGATTTCTATACGAAATTTAAAGTCAGATTTTAATACGAAGAATAAATTAATTTAGAATTAATCGTAAAGGAAGTTCATAATATATTTGCGAGGCATCGTTATTTAATTAAATTAGATTTAATTATTTAGTGATGAGAAGTTCGTTTAATCGGAAATTATTAAACGGATCCGAGCCGCGGGAAATATTCGTCGAGATATTTGAATTCACAATGGTGGGCCCCATTTCACACATGTCAACAGTGATAGTGGTGGTGGAAGTGGTGCATGTTAGACAATTATGACCCATAGCGTCACCGTTTGTAAAAGACATTGTGTTTTGTACAAAATTGACTATGTAATATTGAAATTGCCTTTTATCATTTCGTAATTCATTTACTATTACATATAAATGGTAAAAGTCCATATGATTAGTTCCGGATTGAGATGATATGAGACAGTATCAATCCATAAAGGTTTAATCATTAAATATCCCTAGTCGTAGTATTATCGAGACTGGACATCGATAATGCGGAATAGACTAGTATTGCACTTGTGCGCGTTGTGAGGCATAACGGCACAGTTCTCATATGTTTAAGTATAGGATACTTATGCATGCTGTGATAGGAGGTTGTGTTTTACCGATGGTACGGAAAACAGCTTCGCTCTGGATAGACCCCGCGGAATCCCATTGGTAGTATGTATATGTGTCTATGGGAGTCCGCGTCAGGGTAGATGTATTTGGTCTTAACCTGAGACTTACATCGCTAATACTTGCGACAATCGGTAAACTTTGGTTTTGGTCGTCCAGGGCTTTAACAGGTTCTGTGTACGCCTCTATTGGGTTTATCGAGAATCGTAGTGTATTGGATGTGATGTCAAGACGGAAGTATCACTCCAGACATATGGAGATGATGATCACGCAGGGATTCATAACTCGTTCTCTATTGTGTTGCAACCATCGGGATAATGTGACAAGGTCATGATTATCCGATTCAAAGAGACTAGTTGTTTGATATCCGATATGTGCTTCGTACGGGGCAGACACTATTCCAGCCCCAGGCCTAGCACGTGACATCTGATACTGGATCGAAATACGAGATACTAGGTATTCTACGTCTGACATAGATTATATATTCCAGTAAGAATATTTCTGGAGAATTGGGTAGGCACGGTGCTTTGCTAGAAGCCAACCATGTCTTGTAAATCGGTAAGCACGTAGTACGAGGTACTCGCTTTATCGGATAGTCCGATAACCGGATTTACTGCCAACATATCCAGAGATCTCTTGGGTCGCTTCCCAAGGATTCACCGATGACAGTTGACTTAAATTGGAATTAATCTGGGATTAATTAAGAGAGAGAAAATTAATCTGGGATTAATATGGGCTTTGTTTAATCTGGGATTAAAAGTGTGTACAGTGGCGAAAGAACGCGATTAATTTGGAATTAATCGGTAAAATAAATTTAATAGTTAAATTTGATTTTTCTATTTAATTTATTCAAACGGGCTAAAATTAATATATCGGATATATTAAAATGGATTGGATTTCATTACGAGATTAAAGTCGGACTTTAATGCGAACGAACGAATTAATTTAGAATTAGTTCGTGAACGACGTTCGTAATATATTTGCGAGGCATCGTTATTTAATTAAATTGGATTTAATTATTTAGCGACGAAGGATCGTTTAATCGGATTAAACGGAACCGAGCCGCGGCAAATGCCCGTAGAGATATTTGAATTTCGGATTCAAATATTTGGAGCCAAAAGTGTGGTAGGTGTTCCCACCACACACAACCACCTTGTTTTGTCTTAATGAATACCATTTACCAATCTCTACCTTGTTTGGGTAAAAGGTGAAATGGTTTCACCTTTTGGTAAATAACAAAAGGCATTTCATTTTTGGAACACTTGTAACAAAAACACAAACACAAAACCAAAACCCTAGAACTACTAGCTTGGCCGAAAACTTCATCACTCTCCTCTCTTTGATTTGTTTTTCAAATCATCAAAAGCTAGCACTTTGGAAGTGAACAAAGGGAAACTCCTCAATAGCTTGGAATCATCAAAAGCTTGGATTCATCCTAAAGCTTGGATCTTGGAGATCTGGATCTCAAAATTTTTAAAAGCTCCACACTCATTGTAAGTATATTCCGCACCTTATAATGATCAACTCTTATATTATGCATGCTTATTAGATCCTTATAATGTTCTAGGAACACTAACAATGGTCATGAGCCTAATTAAGCATGATAATTTTAGGGTTCTTGAACTTAAAATTTGGGTTTTTTGATTTTGAGCATGATTTTTTGAAATTGATGCTTTGAGTATGTTTACAACATGATAACTTAGAGTTATGCATGATTAGATTTCAAATAAATCAAAAGCAACAAAAAATAAAAATGCTTATGGTGGCCGAAACTTACTGGTTTGCACTGCAGTTTTTTGTTTTTGTAACATGAAATAATGTGTTTGGATGCATGTTTAAATGATGATAGTTGGTTTAATATGATTAGAATCAATGTCTATAATGTTCATGTTAAAATCAAAGTGCATGTTGAGCATGAAATGATGATCTTAGGCTTCAATATGTCTCAAGCATGCAATGATGTGTTTTGGGCATGATTTTATGTTAAGCATGAATTATTAGTTTAAGCATGATTAATTAAGTTAATTAATATTTTGGAAATATTGAGTTTAATTAATTAATTATGGCTAATACACTTTAATTAAAATAATTGTGATATTTGGAATATTATAATTATGTAAAATTGCCTTTAAAATTGCATTGGGCTAAAAGTGTGTATTTGGTCCTAATGGGCTTGGTTTGACCAAGTTTGGTTTTGGACTTTTGGATTGGATCCAATTGGGCCCAAAACCAATTCCATGAAGTCCAAATACATCACTTGGCCATTTAAAGTATTTGATTGGGCCTAATGGGCCTAAATTGATTTGGTGGCAATAGGGTGATTCCTATTGGGCCTTGGAATTTTGGGTTTGATCCATTATGGCCAAAGCCCATGCCTTAAGAATCAATTAAAAGCCCATTGGACTTTAATTAAAATGACATTGGATGTTATTGGGCCTTTGAGACCCATCAAGATTGGATTTGGAATCCAAGTCTTTAAGGCAACTATGTTAGTGTAAATATTTAATTTGGAATTAAATAAGAATTAGTATTGAATACAAATAAATTGGATTTAAGTTGTAGTTCGATATAATTCAAGAATACGTACTCAAAAGTATTTATTCTCAAACGAGTTGGACTCGCGCAAATCAAATCATTGTTTGAACATTGGATGGTCATTAATCAAAGATTAATTAATTGGATTAGATTGATTGTAATAAACATGTTTTGATTGAATACATAAATGTGATGTATGAATAACGTATATCGGATGGATATTAGAAGGGCAAGGGCAATTTTGGAAATTGTAATAAGTTTAGAATTTATTAAATTGGACCTGCGTGTCCAGCCTTTAATCTCATTACTCCTTGTAATTCTCTTCTCACCTATTCCCCTCAATGTATATGAGGTTTCTTTATTGTATTTTGTAAAAGGGTAGGAGTTAGAATAGTTCTAGTCGGGGAGAGGAAAGTGAGTGATTTGTTCTAGGAACAATCTGTTTAAATATCCATCCGCATATCGTTATTAATTTACTTTTTGCGCCTTATGATGTTTTAGAAGCATGCTTAAGGGTGTATGATGAGACCTAATCAAAGATAATAAATTGGATGCCAATTTACGCGAAAAACCCTCAAAAATATATTAAGCGTTTTTCCTTCCGTTGAGTGATTCTTACTCAAGATCCAAAGTTGGCATTGGCTTGTTGGCCAAAGTCAAGGCCTTTGTCAATTGAGGATGTGTTTGAATCATGAAGGAGGTTTTGTTACATATCGGTGTCTTGTCCAAGTTGTGATTTGTTGGCCAAAGTCAAGATCACTTCTTGTCCATCGACATTGATTACGAAACTTTCCATGTCAATGGGTCCCGCTTAACTGGAATCATTAAGCTTGTTGTGCCAAAGCCAAGGCTTAGTTGATTCAGAGGAAAAAGGTTAGGAAAATATGTTTGACATATTGACATATATAAAGTATATGTGTTTCGGACTTGGATGTCCACCTACCGGATCTAGGAATTGGATGAGATCCAATTGATCTTCGAGATCTACCTAGTTAAGTTTCATACAGCTTGTTGGCCAAAGTCAAGGTTGTATGTTATTTAACGGGATCCTAGCCCACTAGGAAACTAGGTTTCCCGAGTACTCGACAGAGGGTTAGAGGCTCGCCGAAAAATAGTGGGAGGCTAGTATTGAATTTGCAATTTCATTCAGATACTTAGCTTTACGCGCTTTCAAATAATTTCGTCAATATTACTTTATTAGTTGGACTAATATATTGTTATTTTTCTATGTAACAGTTAGACTGTACCCATTATCGTTGACTAGATAGTTAGACTATCGTAGATCAAGATGACTGGCAAAGGAAATGTCCGTGATATTATCATGGGAGATAATGTCTTCAAGGGCACAAATTTTGCTGATTGGGAAATGAACCTTAGGATTGTCCTAGGTTCAGAGAGGCTGTTGTATACTACACAAAGACCTCTTGGGCCAAAACCCGGAACCGACTGAGACACTTGAGCTGGAGCTTTGGAAGACTCACAGCGATGATTGTGACACAACTCAGTCAATTATGCTTGCTTCGATGACTCAGCACTTTCGCAGACAAAATAGGGACTTGGATCCTTATAATATGTTGGCAAGGTTGCAAGATCTGCATCGCTCTAACAAGAGGATGCAGAGGTACGAGTTAGTCAGGAAGCTCTTTCGCTCACGCATGACAGATGGCATGTCCGTTGAGTCCCACGTGGCTCAGATGGTCGCCGACATCGATGAGCTGGCCAGCATGGGGATTGTCTTTGAGGCAGAGATTACTGTGGACATGGTCCTGCAATCCCTCCCCGATACTGGAGACAGTTCATCATAAATTATAATTTGATGAACACCAGTGATACTCTTGGAGAGTTACTGTCAACTCTCAAGGAGGCTGAAAAGGAGTTTCAAAAGGGCAACAAGCGCGAGGCGCACTTTGCATCGACATCTCATGGACCTAAGCTGGGCCCAAGGCAACTGGAGGTGTGCGAAAGAAGAAGCATATGCAAAAGGGCAAGGCCAAAAAGTCAAAGGCTTCTGGGAAGCCAAAGGACAAATCTCAAGATGTTTGCCTACAGTGCGGCAAGCGGGGTCACTGGAAGCGTGACTGCCGCGAGTACAAGGCGCTTCAGAAGGAGATAAAGGCGGGCAAGGCACCGGCCTCAGGTATGTTTGTTATTGAGATAAACATGGCTACTTCTAGCTTTAAAAATTGGATTTTTGATTCTGGTTGTGGTACTCATATATGTACTGATGCGCAGGATCTGCAGATTAGCAGGAGACTGGCTTCAGGAGAGATTGATCTGCGTGTTGGAAACGGGACACCTGTTGCTGTTTTGGCCGTGGGCACTTTTGTTTTAGAACTGCCTTCGGGACATGTACTTAAACTATCAGCTGTTATTATGTACCTAGTTTGACTAGGAATATTATCTCTGTATCTTGTTTGACCCAATGCGGGTACACTTTTGTATTCCGAAACACTGGGTGTTTTGTTTATAAAGATGATTTTGAGATATGTTCAGCTGATGCTAATAATGGTCTTTATATTTTGAATATAAATCAATCTCAAACATATAATGTAACAAACAAAAGGCTCAAACTAAGTAACAAAGATGAGACTTACATGTGGCATTGTCGTCTGGGACACATTAACAAGACTCGCATATCCACACTTTCGAAGAGTGGGTACTTGGACGGATTTGATCCAAATTCATATGACGTCTGCGAATCTTGCTTATTAGGCAAAATGCCTAAATCACCTTTTAGCGGTAAAGGTGTACGCGCCACCGAACTGTTAGCCCTCGTTCATAGTGACGTTTGTGGGCCCATGTCTAGCCAGGCTAGAGGTGGATTTGAATACTTCGTAACCTTTACGGATGATGCATCGCGTTATGGTTATGTGTATCTTATGAGACACAAGTCGGAAACTTTTGAGAAATTCAAAGAGTTTCGACACGAAGTTGAAAAACAGACCGGCAAGAGTATAAAGACATTACGGTCAGACCGTGGTGGCGAGTACTTGAGCAATGAGTTTCTAGATTACTTGAAAGAATATGGTATTCTTTCACAGTGGACTCCTCCTGGAACACCGCAATTAAACGGTGTATCCGAACGGAGAAACCGAACTCTGTTGGACATGGTAAGGTCTATGATGAGTCGCACTGAGCTACCTATTTCCTTCTGGGGATATGCATTAAACAGTGCAGTTCTTATTTTGAATAAGGTTCCGTCAAAGTCTGTACAACAGACACCATATGAGATATGGACAGGAAAGAAACCGGGTTTCTCATTCCTAAAGATTTGGGGATGCTGGGCATACGTCAAACGTTTGGAAGGTACCAAACTTGAACCCAAATCGGATAAATGCCTATTCGTAGGATATCCTAGGGAAACCAAAGGATATTACTTCTATCACCCACGAGAGAACAAAGTATTTGTTGCTCTACATGCGGTTTTCCTTGAGAAGGAATTCCTAAATACAGTGGTAAGTGGGAGGAAAGTAGAACTCGATGAAAATCGGAGTGATACTGTTCCTGGCATAGAATCCTCAACGGAACAAGAACAGTCCATCCGGGATGAGACTGTACCACAATCTTCTATTACACAAGGACCGCGTAGGTCGGAGAGAGTCAGGAACCAACCTGAGAGGTATGGGTTTCTGATCTCACCTCATGTAGATATTAATCTCATTGAGGAAGACGAACCGGCTACGTATGAGGAAGCGATACAAGATATCGATTCCACTTTATGGCAAGAGGCCATGAAGTCCGAAATGGATTCCATGTACACCAACCAAGTTTGGACACTGGTTGATGCACCAGAAGGCGTAAAGCCTATTGGATGCAAATGGATCTTCAAGAAGAAGACCGACATGGAAGGCAACGTACAAACGTACAAAGCTAGGCTTGTAGCGAAGGGGTATCGTCAACGACATGGTGTCGATTACGACGAAACTTTCTCACCCGTTGCCATGATTAAATCCATTCGGATAATGCTTGCTATTGCTGCATATTTCGATTACGAGATATGGCAGATGGACGTTAAAACCGCTTTCCTTAACGGAAACCTTTTGGAGGATGTTTATATGCAACAGCCTGACGGTTTTATCGTGCCTAAACTTGCAAACAAGGTTTGTAAGTTAAATCGGTCCATTTATGGACTGAAGCAAGCATCGCGGTCATGGAACCAACGTTTTGATGAGATCATAAAAGAATATGATTTCATTCAAAACGAGGATGATCCTTGTGTATATAAGAAGGTTAGTGGGAGCGCACTGACATTCATTGTCCTTTATGTTGACGATGTATTGCTTATGGGCAATGACATTCCCATGTTAACATCGGTGAAAGCTTGGCTTTCATTAAAATTCTCCATGAAAGATCTGGGAGAAGCAGCCTTTATTC
This sequence comes from Zanthoxylum bungeanum, assembly GCA_019454045.1. Lineage (NCBI taxonomy): Eukaryota > Viridiplantae > Streptophyta > Magnoliopsida > Sapindales > Rutaceae > Zanthoxylum > Zanthoxylum bungeanum. The sequence goes on from SKCR01055273.1 coordinate 29,008, forward strand.
TAGGAATAAAGATCTACAGGGATAGATCTAGAAAGCTGCTTGGACTCTCTCAGAGTACGTACATTGACAAAGTGTTGAAAAGATTCAACATGGATCAGTCCAAGAGGGGACTGTTGCCAGTGTCACATGGCATTTCTCTATCTAAGGACATGTGTCCTAAAACTCAAGATGAGAGAAATAGCATGAGTCGGATACCGTTCGCCTCGGCAGTCGGATCGATCATGTATGCCATGATATGTACTCGACCTGATGTCTCGTATGCTTTGAGCATGTGTAGTCGCTATCAGGCCGATCCAGGTGATGGTCACTGGATGGCAGTTAAGAACATCCTTAAGTATCTTAGACGAACTAAGGATGCTTTCTTGATTTATGGAGATGGAGAACTTGAGGTAACTGGGTATACCGATGCAAGTTTCCAAACCGATAAAGACGACTCTAAGTCGCAATCCGGGTACATATTTTGTTTGAACAACGGAGCAGTAAGCTGGAAATCTTCCAAGCAAGAGACTGTTGCCGATTCAACAACAGAAGCGGAGTATATTGCTGCATCTGAAGCAGCAAAAGAGGCAGTTTGGATCCGTAAATTCCTAATTGGATTAGGAGTAGTTCCGTTAGCAGCTGAGCCCGTTCCATTATTGTGTGACAATAACGGGGCTATAGCACAGGCTAAGGAACCACGGTCTCATCAACGATCCAAGCATGTTCTTCGACGTTTCCATCTGATTCGTGAGATCATACATCGTGGCGATGTGAAGATCGAGAAGGTCGCATCAGATGACAACATTGCAGACCCGCTGACGAAAGCTATTTCACAGCAAAAGTTTGAGAAACACATACATAGTTCAGGTGTTAGATGCTTGAGTGACTGGCTATAGGCCAAGTGGGAGATTGTTAGACAATTATGACCCATAGCGTCACCGTTTGTAAAAGACATTGTGTTTTGTACAAAATTGACTATGTAATATTGAAATTGCTTTTATCATTTCGTAATTCATTTACTATTACATATAAATGGTAAAAGTCCATATGATTAGTTCCGGATTGAGATGATATGAGACAGTATCAATCCATAAAGGTTTAATCATTAAATATCCCTAGTCGTAGTATTATCGAGACTGGACATCGATAATGCGGAATAGACTAGTATTGCACTTGTGCGCGTTGTGAGAGCATAACGGCACAGTTCTCATATGTTTAAGTATAGGATACTTATGCAAGTGCGATAGGAGGTTGTGTTTTACCGATGGTACGGAAAACAGCTTCGCTCTGGATAGACCCCGCGGAATCCCATTGGTAGTATGTATATGTGTCTACGGGAGTCCGCGTCAGGGTAGATGTATTTGGTCTTAACCTGAGACTTACATCGCTAATACTTGCGACAATCGGTAAACTTTGGTTTTGGTCGTCCAGGGCTTTAACAGGTTCTGTGTACGCCTCTATTGGGTTTATCGAGAATCGTAGTGTATTGGATGTGATGTCAAGACGGAAGTGTCACTCCAGACATATGGAGATGATGATCACGCAGGGATTCATAACTCGTTCTCTATTGTGTTGCAACCATCGGGATAATGTGACAAGGTCATGATTATCCGATTCAAAGAGACTAGTTGTTTGATATCCGATATGTGCTTCGTACGGGGCAGACACTATTCCAGCCCCAGGCCTAGCACGTGACATCTGATACTGGATCGAAATACGAGATACTAGGTATTCTACGTCTGACATAGATTATATATTCCAGTAAGAATATTTCTGGAGAATTGGGTAGGCACGGTGCTTTGCTAGAAGCCAACCATGTCTTGTAAATCGGTAAGCACGTAGTACGAGGTACTCGCTTTATCGGATAGTCCGATAACCGGATTTACTGCCAACATATCCAGAGATCTCTTGGGTCGCTTCCCAAGGATTCACCGATGACAGTTGACTTAAATTGGAATTAATCTGGGATTAATTAAGAGAGAGAAAATTAATCTGGGATTAATATGGGCTTTGTTTAATCTGGGATTAAAAGTGTACAGTGGCGAAAGAACGCGATTAATTTGGAATTAATCGGTAAAATAAATTTAATAGTTAAATTTGATTTTTCTATTTAATTTATTCAAACGGGCTAAAATTAATATATCGGATATATTAAAATGGATTGGATTTCATTACGAGATTAAAGTCGGACTTTAATGCGAACGAACGAATTAATTTAGAATTAGTTCGTGAACGACGTTCGTAATATATTTACGAGGCATCGTTATTTAATTAAATTGGATTTAATTATTTAGCGACGAAGGATCGTTTAATCGGATTAAACGGAACCGAGCCGCGCGTCAAATGCCCGTAGAGATATTTGAATTTCGGATTCAAATATTTGGAGCCAAAAGTGTGGTAGGTGTTCCCACCACACAACCACCTTGTTTTGTCTTAATGAAATACCACCCCAATCTCTACCTTGTATTGGGTAAAAGGTGAAATGGTTTCACCTTTTGGTAAATAATAAAAGGCATTTCATTTTTTGGTAACACTTGTAACAAAGACACAAAACACAAAACAAAAACCCTAGAACTACTAAGGCTTGGCCGAAACTTCCTCACTCTCCTCTCTTTGATTTGTTTTCAAATCATCAAAAGCTAGCACTTTGGAAGTGAACAAAGGTGATAGGGAAACTCCTCAATAGCTTGGAATCATCACAAAGCTTGGATTCATCCTAAAGCTTGGATCTTGGAGATCCAAGATCTCAAAAATTTTTAAAAGCTCCAACACTCATTGTAAGCATATTCCGCACCTTATAATGATCAACTCTTATATTATGCATGCTTATTAGATCCTTATAATGTTCTAGGAACACTAACATGGCATTTATGCCAAAACCACTTACTTTCCAACCACTTGGTTTAGGTTGGATGATGAAACCAAGACTCCAAAACTACTGTTTTGGGTGAAAAGGGTATTAAAACCCTTAACAAAACCAAAAGGCCTTCTTTCATTTTGTAGAAAATTGATAATATACAAAATACAAAACCCTAGCTTTTCTCTACTATTGGGCGTGAGCTTCATCTCACTCTCTCTTTGATTTTGTTACAAATTCAAATAAGCTAGCACTTCAATGAGTCTTCTAAGGTGATAGGAAAACTAACTCAAAGCTTGGAATCAACAAAGGAAGGATCTTGGAGATCTTCGTCTCAAAAATTTTAAAAGCTCAAATCCATTCATTGTAAGTAATTCCTGTAGGGAATGTCTTCCCTCGCGCAGCGGAAGCGGTTCGGCTCAGGAATCGGACTTGAAAAATTTTTCTGCTCTTCCCTTGCTATGGCCGAATGTTACCAGTGATATTGCTGAAGTTTTGGACAAAATTTCAGCCCCGGAATAGTCCCGAAACAGTCCCCGAACAGCCCTTGAACTGCAGTGCAAAAACTGGACTATTTTGGACACGTTATGGGCGCGTATGTTACCTAACTCTAGGTCTGATTTGCGCCACTTGTAGGTCGGTTTCAGATCTGATTTTTCTCCCAAAAATAATCCTAATACAGGCCTTAAGATATCCTAAAGTGTTTCCAAAATCTCGAATGAAAATCAAACAAAACGGAGCTCCCTGAACCTCCATGTTCTTACGCATTTAGGTTCCTCAGGGAGTGGGGCCGCAAATAGCAGGGGTGGTTTGGGGATGATTTTCAATGTCACGAGGTCTTCCGAACTATGTCTCGACACTAACGGAGGGTAGTGTGGACTACACTCACAAGAAATCTCTAAACGGTTTAGAGAACGATCACACACACCGAATAGAGATCTCAACGTTTGAGAGCTCGGAGAAGGAAGATGGAGGCTAGGGTTTTTTTCAATGGTTTTGTATAAAATTAAATCATAATTTTCTTTTATACTTATGGTTAATTGTTTCATAAAACAAATCAACCACTAGTCTCCCAATAGGTGTAGAATTCGGCCAAGGCTAGGGATTAGGAATCCTTGTTTTATTTTTCTTCCAAAATAAACAAATCCCACTCCCTATAGTACTCCAAATTTTCGGCCAAGGGGGATATTATTTTGGATTTGATTTTGTTTCCAAAACAAACAAATCCTATCCCAAAATAAGTCAAAAATTCGGCCAAAGTAAGGTTTTAATTAGGATTTGATTTTGTTTCAAAACAAAAAAATCCTATTCCTTATCCAATAAGGAATCCTACCTTGGTAATAATTCTTAGACTTATTAATTCATATCTTATATAATTTAATATTCTAATTTAATAATTATCAAATATAATTATTAATACTTTATATTAACTTTAATATAAAGTCTCATGTGTGATATAATTAATATTATTAATCACATTAATAATATTGCTTTTATGAGTATATAATTGGACCATCCAATTTTCTTAGCTCCGCTAAAGTAAATCGAGCTAGCACGGGGACCAAGTGGACCTACGGTTCTGAGCTCCAATAATCTCGAAATATTAATTAAGCTCTTAATTAAATATTCCGAATTATTAACTCTGGGTTATTCCACTAAAAACCCAAAGTTGCACTCTCGTCACCGTAGATGAAATATAAGGCCGATCAAAGTCGGTGTCCACCGATATAGTCATTGCATATAAATTGATCCTTCACGAATATCTCGTAATCAAATAGATTGAAATGACTTTCTTTGTTTAACGGATATTATAAGAATGTCATTTCAATCTAGGTCCAGTCCTATATGATCACATCATACAAGGTGCCTCCATTCTCATGTATCTACATGGACGATCCCGATTAAGATCGCCATCCAAATATAGAATGGACCGCAGCTATAGATAAACCACAAACAAAGCACCAGTTTGTTTGCTCTCTATGGACTATTTAAGATTACTGACTTCAGACTTGTATCCTCTAGTGCATGACACTCATGTACCAAGTCTTGAAGGTACGTAAATAATCTATGGTATTTATGAAGATATATAATATGCGAAAATTAAACAAACAATTTGATAAATAAATAATGCATCATTTTTTTTCTATGCAATAGAAACCGTTTACATCACATGTAGCTCTAGGGCATATATCCCAACAATCTCCCACTTGCACTAGAGCAAACGGGACATGTCTCGTAAACCTAGACCATCTAGGTGACCATCAAACACTTTAGCCGGCAAGGTCTTAGTAAACGGATCAGCAAGGTTCTCTGCGGACGTAATCTTTGTGACGGTAACGTCGCCTCTCTGAACTATCTCTCTGATGAGATGATATTTCCTTTCTATATGCTTTCCCCTCTTGTGGCTTCTTGGTTCTTTGGAGTTTGCCACTGCTCCACTATTATCGCAATAGAGGGTGAGTGGTTTATCCATATCTGGAACAACTTCCAGATCTCCCAAGAATTTACGGAGCCAGACTGCTTCTTTAGCTGCTTCACAAGCCGCTACATATTCAGCCTTCATGGTGGAGTCAGCAATGCAAGATTGCTTTATACTCCGCCAAACAATAGCCCCACCACCTAAGGTGAACACTGATCCAGATGTAGATTTCCTAGAATCGACATCTGTTTGAAAATCAGAATCTGTATATCCTTTTAGAATCATATCCTCACCAGAATATACCAGCATATAATCTCTCGTTCTCTTAAGGTATTTGAGAATGTGTTTCACAACCACCCAGTGATTCAATCCCGGATTTGACTGAAACCTACTGACTACTCCCACTGCAAAACAGATGTCCGGTCTCGTGCATAACATGGCATACATGAGACTACCAACTGCTGAGGCGTATGGGATATGTCTCATTTCCTCAACGCCTTGAGGTGTCTTACGATACTGTTCCTTCGACAAATGAATTCCATGCCGATAAGGCAGATTGCCTTTCTTGGAATTTTGCATCCCAAATCGCACAAGAATCTTGTTGATGTAGGATGCCTGAGACATAGCTAACAGTCACTCTTGCGATCTCGAAGTATCTGGATCCTAAGAACATAACTTGCATTTCCCAAATATTTCATTTGGAATTGCTCAGCTAGCTAGTTTTTAATGTCTGATAATATCCTTATATCATTCCCAATGAGTAAGATGTCATCAACGTACAATACAAGGAAAACCACCTTCCCGTCAATGATGTGCTTGTATACACAAGGCTCATCAACATTCTGCTCAAAATTATAGGAATTGATCATTGTATCAAATCTTATGTTCCAAGATCGGGATGTCTGCTTGAGTCCATAAATGGACCTCTACAGTTTGCAAACCTTTTGCTCCTGACCTTGGGCTATGAACCCTTCTGGTTGTACCATATAGATACTTTCATCAAGATTGCCATTCAAGAATGCAGTCTTGACGTCCAATTGCCAAATTTCATAGTCATAATATGCGGCTATGGATAGAAGAGTGCGGATGGATTTTAGCATGGTTACTGGCGAGAAAGTTTCCTCATAGTCAACTCCCTCTTTCTGGGTATAACCCTTGGCCACTAGTCTAGCTTTGAAGGTCTGTACCTTCCCATCTGATCCCCTCTTCCTCTTTTCGATCCACTTGCAACCTATGGGTTTTACTCCATCAGGTTGGTCTACAAGTTCCCAGACAGAGTTGGAGTACATGAACTCCATCTCTAGGTTCATGGCTTTGAGCCATTCCTCTTTGTCAGGATCATCCATTGCACTACTGTAGGTCAATGGATCATCTACACCATCACTGGAGGTGATAACTTGTGCCTCTCCAACTCCTAGATAACGATCAGGTTGTCGTACAACCCTCCCACTACGTCTAGGCGGTAGATCATTCTGACTGGGAATTATCTGACCATCAGATGTCGAAGGTGCTATGTATTTGTCAACTTTTATCGACGATGATGCGCTGGTTGAACCAGTAAGTAACTCCTCGAGTAACATTTTACTCCGAGGTTTGAACTCCCTCATATAGTCCTGCTCTAGAAACATAGCATTTGTCGATACAAATACTTTGTTGTCATCAGGACTGTAGAAGAATCCACCCCTAGTCTCCTTCGGGTAGCCTATAAATAGGCACACCTGAGAACGTGGTTCCAATTTTGTGGTCTTATTCTTCAGCACATGTACTGGACACCCCCATATGTGGAAATGTCGTAAACTAGCTTTACGACCATTCCACAACTCTAAGGGAGTCTTAGGAATAGACTTTGATGGAACTACATTGAGGATATACACTGTGGTTTGCAGTGCGTAACCCCATAATGAACTAGGTAATGAGCTATAACTAAACATTGATCTCATTATATCTAGTAGGGTTCGATTTCTCCTTTTCGCAACACCATTTTGTTGTGGTGTTCCAGGTGCTATGAGCTGGGATACTATCCCATGCTCAACTAAGAATTCCTCAAAGTCTCTGTCGAGGTATTCTCCTCCACGATCCGATCGTAGAGTTTTGATCATCTCACCTAATTTATTCTCAACCCCAGCTCGATAGTCTTTGAACTTTTCAAAGGTATCTGATTTGTGATGCATTAGGTAGACATACCCATATCTTGAATAATCGTCAATGAATGTGACGAAGTATTCATAACCACCTCGGGCTTTCATATTCATCGGTCCGCAAATATCTGAATGTATTAGCTCTAGTGGTTGGCTGGCTCCTATTCCTTTTCCTGTAAAAGGTCTCTTAGTCATTTTTCCTTTTAAACAGGATTCACAAACTGGTAAAGTCTCGAGCTTTAACTGGTTTAAGGCTCCGTCCTTTATCAATCTATTTATTCGGTCAAGGTTGATGTGACCAACTCTAAGATGCCATAGATATGTGTCATCGTGAGAAATCTTTTACCGTTTCATTTTTGGTTTTTCAACCTTAAACATTTCAGTGTTGAGCAGTGACTTATGCGTTAACGATCTTAACACATACAAGTTATTCTCTGAGTTTCCTGTGCATATAGTTAATCCATTTCTAACAATAATAACTGAATTGCTATTAAAAGAAATAGAATAACCATCATCCATAAGTCTAGAAACAGAAATCAGATTCCTGCGGAAACTAGGAATGAATAACATATCGTTCAAATTTAAATAACTATTATTAATAAAACTTAAACTAGAAACTCCCACTACTCTTGCTGAAACGACATCCCCTTTCCAGTGCCTTTCTTCTTATTCTTTGCAGATTTGGAAGATTCGGCAACATTTGCCTCTGCACTGGATTTACGAGGATCCACCAGCATGGACTCGTAATGGGTGAGCTCAATGAGCAGTTGGGTCAAAGTAAAAGTCAACTTGTTCATAACATAGTTGCTTTTAAACTGCATGAAACTCTTCGAAAGAGTTTCCATGATCATGGTCACCTGGCTACGCTCGTCAATACAAGCTCTATGGGTTTCAGCAGTGTTGAGATATGTCATCATCCTCAAGAGATGCTCTGGGACTGATGTCCATTCCTTCATCCTAGCAGTCATCGCTGAGACCATGGCCTCATGGCGTTGACGCTCCGAAGGCTGCCCAAACATGCCCTGCAATGACTCCATCATCTGAGATGCTAGAGCCATAGGTTCGTGCTTTGCAGCAAGAACCTCAGACATCCCTGCTAGCAAGTAGCAGCGAGCTTTCTCATTTGCTGCGACCCATTTCTGATAGGTATCGCGCACAGCTTGGCCAGCATTTCTGGCCGGCTCAGGAGGACGCTCCTCCATCAGGACAAACTTAAGGTCTTCACAGACCAGGATAGCGTTCATGTTACTTTTCCACTTAACATAGTTTTCCCCGGTTAATTTTTCATTTGAGAGTATGGAAATAATTGGAGAAACCATGGCTGAAAATAAAATAAACATGCATTCAACATTCATTCATCGCATATTAAAATCATCAAAGAATTTTGGCATAAAATTAAACATGATGCATGAACCATGAGTAATGAATAAGAAACCTAAAAGAATTACTATGCCACGGAGATCTATCATCCCACAAGTAAGTGCCGCCGTAGGGTAGGTCAAGTACTCACATGATAGATTGAGACAATCTCAGCTATCTGATATATGCGGGAATGACTCTTATTCCTATATTAAACAGCTACCGTTTTATTTGATCAAGGAATTTCATTAACAGTTAATTATTCCTTTGTGTGTGTAACCCGCCGTTTCGGGATTCTTTGACTTAACAAGTGAAGTGCCACCGTAGGGTAGGTCAGTTCACAAGATACATCTAGAATCCCTATCCTTTCGGAACCCAAACTTGATATTGACCCAAAATGGACACCATTCGTAGGGGGACGAAAACAAAGCCGTCTCGAGGCGCCTTTTGAAACTCACATTTTTCGACTAACAACGGAGATCACGGGATGTACTGTCGTATATCCCTCTCCCACTCACTATTTTAAACTTAAGGTTTCTATCCAAAATATCTAATATTTTATCCTAACTAGTGTGTATAAACTTATTGCGGCGCTAAAGCATAATTTACTTACACTAGTTTGTCACAAGTGAGCTAATCAATTTTAACCATTAAAATTGTGTCACTTAAATCCTATTAGTCTCCACTAATAATTATACTCTATTAAACTATTTAATTTGAGTGTCATTAAGTGAGCTACAATATTTTAACTCTTAAAATACTAAGCACTTAAAGGTCTAAAACCATAGAATTCTAAATGGTCAAAATTTTAATTAAACATTTTAATAAATCTTAGTGCGTCATAAACTCCAATGGTACGTGGAATTGTATCCCGAGTGCAGACCATATTTCCGTCCATACGGAATCGCTATGGAATTTTATATCCGGGTTTCCATCCTATATACCAATGGAATTTATTATGCACCAATTAAGTCCAATATATTAGAATTCAAGTTTTAGACACTTAATCCCATTAATCTAATTAATGAATTCAATGCATATCATATTCTATTTAAACCTTTTAAATTTACATAAAATCATAATTCTATGTCTTTAATGATAATGTATGTATGACATGTTATGGCAAGTAAATGCACAAGTGAGCACCCTAGGCTATATGACATGTTATTCAAAACAATTCGAAAATAAACATACATATATAAAAAAGATTATTTTTTCATTGACCGGGCTCTTATTTTTTATATTAATCTAATTAGTACATAAGATATACCAAGGCATTCCTTGGCCTTCAAATCCCGCTCCAAAGTGGTTTGGCTCCTTTCGAGGCTTCGATGCTCCATATTACAAAAAATTGAATTTTTTACATTGAAAAATAAAATTACAATGAATATAAACAATGGCTAAACAAAATCATCTATAAAAATAAGAGCCATAAAAAATTACGACCAATGTAAAATCCATTCATCACATGAAATATTAAAACCATTCATCACATGAACTTAAACAATGTGCCCACTCATATAAACATGCATATCATATTTATAACTCATATAAATATATTAAAACAGCAACTTTAAATAAAAAATTTAAGGGTTAAGAGCACTTTTCAACCTCGCTCTTGATGCCAATTGTAGGGAACGCCTTCCCTCGCGCAGCGGAAGCGGTTAGGCTCAGGAATCGGACTTGAAAAATTTTTCTACTCTTCCCTTGCTATGGCCGAATGTTACCAGTGATATTGCTGAAGTTTTGGACAAAATTTCAGCCCCTGAATAGTCCCGAAACAGTCCCCGAACAGACCTTGAACTGCAGTGCAAAAACTGGACTATTTGGACACGTTATGGGCGCGTATGTTACCCAACTCTAGGTCTGATTTGCGCCACTTGCAGGTCTGCTTCAGATCTGATTTTTTCCCAAAAATAATCCTAATACAGGCCTTAAGATATCCTAAAGTGTTCCCAAAATCCCGAATGAAAATCAAACAAAACGGAGCTCCCTGAACCTCCATGTTTCTTGCGCAATTTATGGTTCCTCAGGGAGTGGGGGCCGCAAACAGCAGGGGTGGTTTGGGGATGATTTTTCAATGTAACGAGGTCTTCCGAAATATGTCTCGACACTAACGGAGGGTAGTGTGGACTACACTCACAAGAAATCTCTAAACGGTTTAGAGAACAATCACACACACCGATAGAGATCTCAACGTTTGAGAGCTCGGAGAAAGGATATGGAGGCCAATGGTGTTTGTATAAATTAAATCATAATTTTTTTTATACTCATGGTTAATTTGTTTCATAAAATAAATCAACCACTAGTCTCCCAATAGGTGTAGAATTCGGCCAAGGCTAGGGATTAGGAATCTTGTTTTATTTTGCTTCCAAAAATAAACAAATCTACTCCCTATAGTACTCCAAATTTTCGGCCAAGGGGGGATATTATTTTGGATTTGATTTTGTTTCCAAAACAAACAAATCCTATCCCAAAATAAGTCAAAAATTCGGCCAAGGTAGGGGTTTTAATTAGGATTTGATTTTGTTTCCAAAACAAACAAATCCTATTCCTTATCCAATAAGGAATCCTACCTTGGTAATAATTCTTAGCCTTATTAAATCATATCTTATATAATTTAATATTCTAATTTAATAATATCAAATATAATTATTAATACTTTATATTAACTTTTAATATAAAGTCTCATGTGTGATATAATTAATATTATTAATCACATTAATAATATTGCTTTTGTGAGTATATAATTGGACCATCCAATTATCTTAGCTCCGCTAAAGTAAATCGAGCTAGCACGGGGGACCTAGTGGACCTACGGTTCTGAGCTCTAATAATCTCGAAATATTAATTAAGCTCTTAATTAAATATTCTGAATTATTAACTCCAGGTTATTCCACTAATAACCCGAAAATTGCACTCTCGTCACCGTAGATGAAATATAAGGCCAATCAAAGTCCGTGTCCACCGATATAGTCATTGCATATAAATTGATCCTTCATGAATATCTGTAATTAGAGCCGGGTTATAATGTCCGTTATACCCTTCTAATTATTTTATCTTAAGTACCATTGATTCTCTAATGAATAATTTATTCATAAGGGTATGAATATTAATCTTCCATTCGTAATAGAAAGACTTGAGCGCTTTAATCGTTCAAGTACCGAATCAATCCTTAAGAGAGATATTCATCTACTTCTCGCAAGAAGGAGTGAATTCCATGTCTATGTAAAACGTTCCCAGCTACATAACAGACTATGCCCCAAAAATACGTAGTTATTGGTTGGGTTTGCTACACCAACCTCACCTTTGGAAATCAAAAGACATATCCCGCCATGCAGGAGTTCGTAGTACACTCAGGATTAAGACCAATCCATATATGATAATCAAATAGATTGAAATGACTTTCTTTGTTTAACGGATATTATAAGAATGTCATTTCAATCTGGGTCCAGTCCTATATGATCACATGATACAAGGTGCCTCCATTCTCATGTCTCTACATGGACGATCCGGATTAAGATCGCCATCCAAATATAGAATGGACCGCAGCTATAGATAAACAAAAAACAAAGCACCAGTTTGTTTGCTCTCTATGGACTATTTAAGATTACTAACTTCAGACTTGTATCCTTTGGTGCATGACACTCATATACCAAGTCTTGAAGGTACATAAGTAATCTATGGTATTTATGAAGATATATAATATGCGAAAATTAAAACAAACAATTTGATAAATGAATAATGCATCATTTTATTTCTATGCAATAGAAACCGTTTACATCACATGTAGCTCTAGGGCATACATCCCAACAATTCCGCAACTTATAATGAATTTATGAACACATTTTCTTGCTTATTAGATCCTTAGCATGTTCTAGGAACACTAACAGCTGCTGGAGGAGCTTTGATGGCAAACAAAGAAGATCAAGACTGGGCTCTAATCAAAGAAATGGCTAACAACAATTCCTTGTAGGCAACAGAAAGGACTATGATTCAAATAATTGCTGGAATTTATGAAGTTGGAGCTAATATAGCAGTCAATGCCAAGCTGTATCAGATACGTAAATTCATATAGACTCTCAGAACGTAAAGCAACATTGGATCTACAAGTTCACAATATAGAGAAGCACCAGAACCAAACCAACTTGAAGAAACGGTGAATTTTGTCAGCAATTTCAACAGAAAAGTGAACAGTCCATATTCCAACACCTATAACCTAGGGTAAAGGAATCATCCCAATTTTTCATGGAGTACCAACTCATGGAAAAAGAACTATCAACTGCTAGGATTCCAACGGTAGAACAAAGGCCATTAGTATGAAAAAGAACCAGAAATAAAAGAATGGATTGCAGTGATGTTCAAAAAGTAACAAGCAGCATATGATGCTATTTTTCAAAGTCAATCCGCTTCCATCAAAGCACAGGGAAATCAAATTGGACAATTGGCCAATACTCAGAGTTACAGACCGCCAGGAAATCTTCCCAGCAATATAGAACCAAATCTAAGGAACTGAAGGAATGAGCAATGTCAAGCTATTACCTTGAAAAGTGGTACTGAAATCAACAAAGATGTTGGAATCAATGCATCCATTGAAGAAGTTCAACAAGAAACAGAGCAATAGATGGAGGAAAAAGAATAAAAGGAAAAAAAAATAAAGGAAAAAGATCAAATCACTCCTCCTCCACATTTTCCACAACGACTCCAGAAAAGTAAACTGGACAAGTAGTTTGCTCGTTTATTAGAGGTTTTCAAAAATCTGCATAACAACATCCCATTTGCAGAAGGGTTAGAAGAAATGCCCGCTATGTCAAATTTATGAAAGACATTTTTTCACGAAAGTATAGATTGGGAGATTACGGGACAGTAGCATTGACGGAAGAATGTAACTCCATCATTCAGAGGAAATTTCCCCCGAAGTTGAAAGATTCTAGTAGTTTCATTGTCCCATGTACTATGCAGAACATTATATCGGTAAGACTTTACGTGATTTAGGTACAAGTGCTAATTTGATGCCTTTTATATTTATAGGAAACTGTAAATTGGAGAAGCAATGCCTACCTCAGTCTCTCTGTAACTTGCTGATAGAGCGCTAGTATTTCCTACAGGTGTAGTTGAAGATGTGCTGGTCAAAGTTGACAAACTCATTCTCCCAGCATATTTCATTATCCTTGGCATAGAGGAAGACAAAGATGCACATATCATCCTTGGGAGACCATTCTTGGCTACAGGTTAAACTGTTGTTGATGTATAAAAAGGAGAACTGACCATGAAAGTTCAGGACAAAGAAGTTACCTTCAATGTTTTCAAAGTCATGAAATTTACAAATGATGAAAATGAGGAAGAATGTTTCAGAGTTGATGTTGTTGATAGTATTATCCAGGATACTGATACAATTCCCACAGACAAACTTGAAGCTTGTATCACCAACATGACGGACAGCGAGCTAGATGCTGAAATCTTGGAATGTATCAACTATCTTGACGAACCATTTTGGTTCAAATCAACACCACCAATTGAAAGTCTGGAACTCCCAAAAAAAGAGTGAATCAAACCCTCGATTGAAGAACCACCACAGTTTGAGCTGAAGTTACTTCCGAGCCATCTTAGGTATATATTCCTTGGAAACTCTTTTGAGTTACTTGTGATTATTTCTTCTTTGCTAACATTGGAGCAGAAAGAAAAGTTGCTGAGAGTGCTACGAGAACATAAGAGAGCCATTGGCTAGTTTATAGCAGACATTCGAGGCATTAGTCCATCATTTTGCACCCTCATAATTCTGATGAACGATGAGTACAAACCTACAGTAGAGCATCAACAAAGGCTCAATCCAATCATGAATGAGGTCGTGAAGAAAGAGATTATCAAATAGTTGGATGATGGCATCATCTACCCCATCTCTGACAGCACTTGGGTGAGTCCTATGCAGTGTGTACCAAAGAAAGGAGGAATTACTGTAGTCACAAATGAAAAGAACGAGATGATTCCAACAAGAACGATGACTAGATTGAGAGTTTGCATGGACTACCGGAAGTTGAATAAAGCAATAAGAAAATACCATTTTTCTCTGCCATTCATTGATTAGATGCTGGACAGACTAGCAGGACATGAATTCTATTACTTTCTGGATGGATACTCAGGTACAATCAGATGGCCATCACCCCTGATGATCAGGAGAAAACAACTTTTACATATTCGTAGGGTACTTTTGCTTTCCGCAGAATGCCATTTGGTCTATGTAATGCCCCTGTTACATTTCAATATTGCATGATGGCCATCTTCTCAGATATGCTGGAACAGAGTATGGAGGTTTTCATGGATGATTTTTCTACGTTCGGAGATTCGACATCTACTTCCAAAATCTGGAACATGTGTTACAAAGGTGTGAAGATACCAACCTAGTACTCAATTGGGAGAAATGCCATTTCATGGTATAGAAAGGCATCGTTTTGGGACACTGGATCTCAAAAAATGGGATCGAGGTAGACAAAGCAAAGATTGAAAAAATTGAAAAAATTAACTCCACCAACATCTGTCAAAGGGATTCGGAGCTTTCTCGGACATGCAGGTTTTTACAGGAGATTTTTCAAATACTTCTCAAAGGTTGCTAAACCTCTGTGCAATCTTCTAGAGAAAGATGTGTCTTTCAACTTCAGAAAAGAGTGCCAGGAAGCTTTTAAGATCCTAAAATAGAAACTGGTCTCTGCCCCTATCATAGAAGCACCAGACTGGACCCTTCCATTTGAAGTGATGTGTGATGCTAGTGATTTTAATGTAGGAGTAGTTTTGGGACAACGCAAAGCAAAAAATTTCCATACCAGTTACTACTCCAGCAGAACTCTGAATGAAACTCTACTCAACTACAAAACCACTGAAAATGAATTGCTTACATTGGTGTTCACTTTTGATAAATTCCAATCCTATCTAATGGGTCCCAAAGTGGTGGTCTACACAGATCATTAAGCAATCAAATACTTGATCTCAAAGAAAGGTGCCAAATCCAAATTGATCCATTGGATACTTCTTTTGCAAGAATTTGATGTGGAGATTTGAGACAGAAAATAGACATAAAACCAAGTGGCAGATCATTTATAAAGGCTCGAGAATAGAGAGACAGCTGGCAAAGAACTAACAATCAAAGAAACTTTTCTAGATGAACAGTTGTTTGCCATAAAACAGCATAATGTCCATTGGTATGCTAACTATGTCGACTATATAGTGTCAGGAAAATGGCCGTTGGAATGGACAACTCAGTAAAGGAAGAAATTCTTCAAAGAAGTTAAACATTATATCTAGGATGAGTCATACCTGTTCAAACGTTGTGCTAATCAATTATTGAGATGGTGTGTTTCACAATGTAACAGACACTTCAGCGAAAATAAAACTGCAGCCAAAGCCCTCCAATCAGGTTTGTTATGCCCACTCTTTTTTACGATGCTTACTTATTTTCTCTTCAATGTGACAGGTGCTAGAGAACGAGAAATATTTCAAGGAGAAATGAAGGACCTCTGGAAAACATTTTGGAAGTGGAGATATTTGATGTATAGTGATTGATTTTATGAGACCATTTGTTCCATCATTTGGAAACTTATACATACTGGTTGCTGTAGATTACATTTGCAAATTGGTTGAAGCAATTGCACTGCATCAAACGATTCAAAAGTGGTGATCAAATTCCTTAAAAAGAATATTTTCACTCACTTCGGAACACCTCGTGCAATTATCAGTGATGGTGGCACACATTTTCGCAATAGACACTTCGATGCACTCGTATCCAAATATAGAGTTACTCATAAGGTTGCTACTGCCTATCATCCATAATCAAATGGACAGGTTGAAGTTTTAGATATGGAGATCAAACGAATCTTGGAGAGAACTGTTGGATCAACAAGAAGGGATTGGTCTACAAAACTGGATGACACATTATGGGCCTATCAGACAGCTTACAAGACACCTATTGGTATGTCCCTATATCGAATAGTGATTGGGAAAGCATGCCATCTTCTAGTTGAGCTTGAACACAAGTCGTACTGGGCACTGAAGAAGTTGAATCTTGATCCACATGCTGTAGGAGAGAAAAGACTCCATCAACTCAATGAATTGGAGGAATTTCTCCTACAGGCTTATGAGAATGCTAGATTATACAAAGAAAAGACCAAGAAATGGCATGATCAAAAAATAGTACGCTGACAACTGGAACCAGGGTAGTAGGTGTTGTTATACAACTCAAGGTTAGAACCGTTCCCTGGAAAGTTGAAATCAAGGTGGCCAGGTCTATTTATGATCACTCGGGTTTTACCATATGAAGCTGTTGAGTTACTTAATCCCAACACCAACGAAACATTCAAGGTTAACAATCAGCGTGTCAAGCACTACTGGGGAGAATCATTTGAGCGACAAAAAGAAAGTGTAATACTTTCAGATCCAGCCTAATATTCGGGTAGTTATGTCTAGCTAACGACATTAAACATAGCGCTAGCTGAGAGGAAACGCATGCAATTTGTGTATATATTGTGATTTGGTCTGTTTTATTTTTACGTGTTTAGTTTGTGTAGGTAAAATCACATTTCTCGATGGAAGAAGCTCTCGTAAATCTTCACAAGCAATTTCCTTCTCTCCCTCAAAATTCTCTTATGAAAGTCTACAAAGCTCACCTGGAACGGATGAGACTACTAATTATCAAAGGTATTCCTAAAGACATTCGTTGGATTATTGAAGCATAGGTCCAAATGGCAGGTAAGTCCTCTGACTCTTTTATTTCACATCTGTCTAGTTTATTAAGAAGCACCTACACTAAAAAGAGAAGAGCCAAAAGAATGGTTGTTTGCTATAAATGTGCTCCTATGTTTTGCTATACTCGTTGCCATTCTTTAGGAATGGTGTCTAATAACCGTGAAGATAAGAATAATTTCATTAGGGATGGCTTGAGTAAGGAGTCCTTGGATGAAATATCTAAAACTCTTGAGACGCATCCCAGTGGATATGTGTATCACAAAATTCACGTGTTATATACACATTTCCAAAAAGAAAGACAACAGTTAAGTCTCGGGAATCTGACTCAAAAGATCATGTTTGCCAATTTATAAGAAAATTGGATGGGAAGCTTATCTCTGATGCATAGATGTCAATCAAGTCACAATTTTTCTTGTAAATATTACATCTCTTTGTCTTTTCCTAATAATTGTGATTTATTTTGTTGTTTTCTTTTATTTTCTCCGACATGATCCAGATCTTTTGTGACCTTTTACGATTTATTTTACTATTTAACTAATAACTGTCATTTGTCGGGTATTAGTGCTATTATTTTTACTTACCCTTTTCAGGTGTTATAAAATCAACTCATCCTTGCACTTTTGAAGGCATCCAGATTTAAGAAAAGAAACATACATAAAATGGAAGCCACTTCAAGAAGACGAGTTGAAAATATTTGTGTCTTTTGTGGTACTAGTGTTGGTAGAAAACCATAATACATAGCAGCAGCACAGGAATTGGGTCGAGTCTTAGCTGAAAGGAATATTAACTTAGTATATGGCGGTGGCAATCTTGGAATTATGGGGATCATTTCAAAAGTCGTACAAGAATGAGGTAGTTAATTTTTTGGAATCATCCCAAAACCCTTGGTGGAGGCGAATCTGATAGGATCATCAAATAGAGAATAACTAATTATGCCAGGTTTGTCTGAACGACTGGTAGAAATGATTAACCGTGCAGATGCTTTTATTGCTTTCCCAGGTAACTTGGGCACATTGGAGGAAATGTTTTCAGTGTTATTGTGGGCGAACCTGAACATACACTAGAAACTACTTGGACTGTTCAACGTTGAATGATTTTATGATTTTCTTTGTGTGTTTTCTTGATGATGCCCGGAGAAATGGATTCATGTCAAAACCTTTGAAAGAACTCATTGTCACTGCGAGAACTGCCCCAGATTTAATTGACCAAATCCTAGCCTTTGAACCACAAATTGACCCTATCCTTTCTAAGATAATCTGGTCTGATAATGATCATAAGAATCGTCGGATAAATCTGGATCTTAATCTTTAAATTTCATTTTTAAATGTAGAATTTCAGCTAACCGGTAACTATCTTCAAAACTCAGCTTCTACTTTTAAGACTTTAGGGATAATGTCTCATTTAGGTTTAGGGGTGGGGAATCGTTGACTAGTACCTTGTTTTTTATGTTGTTGTATTTTTAGTCTAAAAATTTTTGAAAAATTAAAAAATTAAAAATTTTACAAAATCAAAAAAGTATTTTTGTGTTTTTATGTTTTTAATTTGATTAATCGAGTGAAATTGGTATGAGATAGCTGTGTAAGGTGTTGGGATGTATGCCCTAGAGCTACATGTGATGTAAACGGTTTCATGTGTTTTGAAATAAAACGATGCATTATTCATTTATCAAAATTGTTTGCTTAATTTTCGCATATTATATATCATCTTAAATACCATAGATTACTTATGTACTTTCAGACTCAGTGTATGAGTGTCATACACAAGAGGATTTAAGTCTAAAAATAGTAATCTTAAATATTCCATAGAGAGCAAATAAAGCGGGTACATTATTTGTGGTTTATCTATAGCTGCGGTCCATTCTATATTTGTATGGCGACCTTGATCCGGGATCGTCCATGTAGAGACATGAGAATGAAGGCACCTTGTATGATGTGATCATATAGGACTGCAACCAGATGGAAATGACATTCTTATAATATCTGTTAAACTAAAAGAGTCATTTCCATCTACTAGATGGTTATATATGGATTGATCTTAATCCTGAGTGTACTACGAACTCCTGCTGGGAGGCCATGTCCTTTGATTTACAAAGGTGAGGTTGGTATAGTAGTCCCAGCCAATAGCTACGTATTTTGGGGGCATGGTCTGTTGTGTAGCTGGGGACGTTTTACATGGATATGGAGTTCACTCCTTCTTACGAGAAGTAGAGGAGTATCTTTCTTAAGGGATTATTCGGTGCTTGAACGATTTGAGCGCTCAAGTCTTTCTATTACGAATAGAAAGATTAATATTCATAATAGTTGTGAATAAATCGTTCATTAGAGAATCAATGGTACTTAAGGTAAAAATAATTAGAGGGGTATAACGGACATTATGACCCCGCTCTAATTATGAGATACTCGTGAAGGGTCAATTCATATGTAATGACTATATCGGTGGACACCAACTTCATTCGGCTTAATATATCTTCTGCGACGACGAGAGTTCATCTTTGGGTTTTTAATGGAATAACCTAGAATTAATAATTCAGAATATTTAATTAAGAGATTAATTAATATTTCGAGGTTATTGGAGCTCGGAGCCATAGGTCTATTTGGTCCCCGTGATAACTCGATACACTTTAGCGGATTTAGTTTAATTGGATAGTCCAATTATATACTTACAAAAGAATAAATATTATTAATATGATTAATAATATTAATTATATCACACTTAAAACTATATGTTAAAATTTAATGTAAGATTTGTATAATAAATGATTATATGATAATTATTTATTATTTATAATTAAATTATATATGATATAATTTAAATGAAGGCTAAAGATGGAATTTCATATTTATGGGTTTTGGAAACCCTTGATATTACTTTGGTAGTTAATTCATTTAAATGGATATTTACTATTCATATTTGTAACATATATTTGCTTAAAGGTAAGTAAATGAGTTGTTACAAAATTAAATGAAAAATTAACTACTAAATCTTGTTATGGCCGAAAATATAAGGCTTGAAGAGGGAATGGATTTGTTTATTTTGGAAATAAAAGAATCCTTTGCATTATTATTGGAAGTTATGACTTCCAATAAGGTTAATTGCTTATTCAATTTTATAACATCTTTTTAATAATGGTAATTAAGATTTGATGTTACAAAATTTAATCTAATTCCTAGCCTTGGCCGAATTTGACTAGATGGGGAGGGGATTGGTTGCTTTTGTTTGTGAAAAAAAATTAACCTAAGTATAAAAAGAAAATTTGATTTTCTTTTGGAACTCTCTCTCATTCTCAGAACCCTAGCCACCTTCTTCTTCTTCTCTACCATTCTCTCAAAAGTTGAGATACTCCATTGAAGAACAAAAGAAGAAAAATAAAGTACTAAGTGTGTGATTAAATCTCTAAATCATTTAGGGATTTATTTTGTGAGTGTAGCCCACACTACTTTCCGTTGGTTGTGAGATATAGCTCGGAAGACCTTGTGGTTTTGAACCAAAATCATTATTCTCTTCTTCTCTATCTCACGGCAGTGGACAATTTTTTTGTCCATTGTCGTGAACCATATAATTGATTTGGGGCTCGTTTTATTTCGTTTTAATTCGGAATTTTCGGAAACACCTTGGGGACTTTTTGGGGGTGAGTTAGGACTTTTTTTGAGTGGAAAAATCAGACCTAAAACATCACAGCAGGTCACGTAAATCAGGGAGTGTTTTGGGTGCATTTCGGGTGTGTAACGAGACCAAAACAGTCTGCTTTTTCACTGCAGTTCGGGGGGCTGTTCGGGGATTGTTTCAGGGGTATTCCAGGGCTGAAATCTTGTCCGAAACAGAAGCAAAATTTCAGTTTACCTGCTGGTCAGATTCGGCAAAAGGAAAGGGAAAGCAGAAAAATTTTCAACTTCGATCCGTGTGCCGAATCGCTTCCGCTGGGCAAGGAAAGTGTTTCCTACAATTGGTATCAGAACGAGGTTGAAAAGTGTTCTTAACCCTTCATTTTTTCATTTAAAGTTTCTGTTTTTAATATATTTTTATGATTTATAAATATGATATGCATGTTTAGATGAGTGGGCACATTGTGATATTCATATGATGAATGTTTTTATTATTTCATGTGATGAATGAATTTTGCATTGGTCGTAAATTTTTCCGGCTCTTATTTTTGTAGTTGGTTTATTTTTGGTTTGTAAGGCCATAAGGCCATTGTTTACATTTGTTGTATTTTTATTTTTCAATGTAAAATTTCATTTTTTGTATATGGAGCATCGAATACGCAAAAGGAGCCAACACCACTTTGGAGCGGGATTTGAAGACCAAGAGATGCCTTGGTGAATCTTATGTACTAATTAGATTAGTATAGGAAAAAAAGAGTTCGGTCAATGCAAAATATTTTTTTGTTGTATGTATGTTTATTTCTAATTGTTTGAATAACATGTCATATAGCTTAGGTGCCCACTCATGCATTTTTCATGCCATAACATGCCATAGATGCATTATTATTATTGACATAAAATTATGATTTTATGTAATTTAAAATGCTTAAATTAGAATATGATATGCATGGAAATCAGATTAATTGGATTAATGGTTTAAAATTTGAATTCTTATATATTGGGCTTAATTGATGCATAATAAATTCCATTGGTATATAGGATGGAAACCCGAACATAAATTCCATAGCCGATTCCGAATGGACGAAAATATGGTTTACACTAGGGATACAATTCCACGTACCATTGGATTTTATGACGCACCAAGATTTATTAAAATATTTAATTAAAATTTTGACCATTTAGAATTCGATGAATTTTAAACTTTTAAGTGTCTAGTATTTTAAAGTTAAAATGTAATAGCTCACTTATACCACTCTAATTAAATTAGTTTAATGGAGTATATCTGTTAGTAGAGACTAATGAAATATTAGTTAAAATTGATTAGCTCACTTATGACAAACTAGTGTAAATAATATTATGATTTAGCCGCCATAAGTTTATCCACACTAGTTAAAATGAAATATAAGATATTTTAGATAGAAACCTTAATATTTAAAATAGTGAGTGGGAGAGGGATATACGACAGTATATATCGCGATCTCCGTTGTTAGTCCAAAAATGAGATTCAAAATGCACCTCGAGACGGCTTTGTTTCGTCCCCTTACAGATGGTGTCCATTTTGGGTCAATATCAGGTTTGTGTTCCGAGAGGATAGGGATTCTAGATGTATCTTGTGAACTGACCTACCCTACGGTGGCACTTCACTCGTTAAGTCCAAGAATCCCGAAACGGCGGGTTACACTCACAAAGGAATAATTAACTGTTAATAAAATTCCTTAATCAAATAAAACGGTAGTTGTTTAATATAGGAATAAGTGTTATTCCCGCATATATTAAATTGACCGAGATTGTCTCGATCTATCATGCGAGTACTTGACCTACCCTACGGTGGTACTTACTTGTGGGATGATAAATTTTCGTGGCATAGTAAATCTCTTAGGTTTCTAACTCATTATTCATGGTTCATGCATCATTTTTAATTTTATGCCAAAATTGCTTGATGATTTTAATATGCGATGAATGAATATTAAGTGCATGTTTATTTTTTTTTCAGCCATGGTTTCTCTAATTATTTCCATACTCTCAAACGAAAAATTAACGGGAGAAAACTATGTTAAGTGGAAAAGTAACATGAACGCTATCCTGGTCTGTGAAGACCTAAAGTTTGTCCTGACAGAGGAACATCCTCCCGAGCTAGCCAGAAATGCTAGCCAAGCCGTGCGCGATACCTACCAGAAATGGGTCACAGCAAATGAGAAAGCCCGCTGCTACTTGCTAACAGGGATGTCAGAGGTTCTTGCTGCAAAGCATGAACCTATGGCTTTAGCATCTAAGATGATGGAGTCATTGCAGGGCATGTTTGGGAAGCCTTCGGAGAGTAAACGCCATAAGGCCCTGGCCTCAGCGATGACTGCTAGGATGAAGGATGGAACATCAGTCCGAGAGCACGTCTCGAGGATGATGACCTATCTCAACACTGCTGAAACCCATGGAGCTCGTATTGACGAGCGTAGCCAGGTGACCATGATTATGGAAACTCTTTCGAAGAGTTTCCTGCAGTTTAAAACCAACTATATTATGAACAAGTTGACTTTCACTTTGACCCAACTGCTTAAGTCCATACTTATGGATCCCCGTAAACTCAGTGTCATGGCAAATGTTGTCGAGTCTTCAAAATCTGCAAAGATAAAGAAGAATAACACTGGAAGGCTAAAGGTATGGCTACTTGACATACGTAAAGGCCTTGCTCAAGGTAACTTTACTATGAGAGTTAGGACAAAAGATGTTGTTTCAGTAAAATAGTGGGAGTTATCAGTTTTCAATATTTTCAAAAAAAAGTTATTTGAATTTAAACAAAGTTGTGATTGTTCTTATTTTGTCATGGAAATTTGATTTATATTTCAAAACTATTACATGAAGGTTATCATTTATCTAATAATAATAGTTAATATTTCATAAATGAACTACCTATATGCTAAGGAAACTATAAGATAACTTGTATGTGTTAAGACCATTAACACATAAGCCACTGCTCAACACTAAAATATTTAAGGTTGAGAAACCTAAAACTAAACGGCCAAAGATTTCTCATGATGACACATATCTATGGCATCTTAGACTTGGTCACATCAACCTTGATCTGATAATAGATTGATAAAAAACGGAGCCTTAAACTAGTTAAAGCTTAGGACTCTACCAGTTTGTGAATCCTGTTTAGAAGGTAAAATGACCAATATACCTTTTACTAGAAAAGGTATAAGAGCCAATCAACCACTTGAGCTAATACATTGGGACGTTTACGGACCGGTAAATGTAAAATCCCGAGGTAGTTATGAATACTTCGTCACATTCATTGATGATTATTCAAGATATGGGTATGTCTACCTAATGC
Source organism: Zanthoxylum bungeanum (assembly GCA_019454045.1). Classification (NCBI taxonomy): domain Eukaryota; kingdom Viridiplantae; phylum Streptophyta; class Magnoliopsida; order Sapindales; family Rutaceae; genus Zanthoxylum; species Zanthoxylum bungeanum. Next base: position 53,426 of record SKCR01055273.1, read on the forward strand.
ATCACAAATCAGATACCTTTGAAAAGTTCAAGGAGTATCGTGCGGAGGTTGAGAACCAATTAGGTAAGACAATCAGAACTCTGCGATCGGATCGTGGAAGGGAATACCTCGACAGAGACTTCGAGGAATTCTTAGTTGAGCATGGGATAGTATCCCAGCTCACAAGACAGCATGGACACCAAAGTAAAATGGTGTTGCAGAAAGGAGAAATCGAACCCTACTAGACATGATGAGATCTATGTTTAGTTATAGCTCACTACCTAGTTCATTCTGGGGATATGCACTGCAAACTGCAATGCATATCCTTAATGTAGTTCCATCAAAGTCTGTTCCTAACACTCCCTTAGAGTTGTGGAATGGTCGTAAAACTAGTTTACGATATTTCCGCATATGGGGGCATCCAGCACATGTGTTGAAGAATAAGACTACAAAGTTGGAACCACGTTCTCAGATGTGTCTATTTGTAGGCTATCCTAAGGAGACTAGGGATGGATTCTTCTACAGTCTTGATGATAAAAAAATGTTTGTATCGATAAATGCTACGATTCTAGAGAAGGCCTATATGAGGGAGTTCAAGCCTCGTAGTAAGGTATTACTCGAGGAGTTACTTACTGGTTTGACCAGCACGCCATCGTCAATGAAAGTTGATAAAAACATAACACCTTTAACATCAGATAGTCAGATGCTACCTAGTCAGAATGATCTACCACCTAGACGTAGTGGGAGGGTTGTACGACAACCTGATTGCTACCTATGGGTTGGAGAGGCACAAGTTGTCACGTCCAGCGATGGCATAGATGATCCATTGACCTATAGTAGTGCAATGGATGATTCTGATAAAGAGGAATGGCTCATAGCCATGAACCTAGAAATTGATTCTATGTACTCCAACTCGGTCTGGGAACTTGTAGACCAACCTGATGGGGTGAAACCCATAGGTTACAAGTGGATCTACAAGAGGAGGAGGGGATCAGATGGGATGGTACAGACCTTCAAGGCTGGACTAGTGGCTAAGGGTTATACCCAGAAAGAGGGAGTTGACTATGAGGAAAATTTCTCGCCGGTAGCTATGCTTATATCCATTCGCACTTTTCTATCCATTGCCGCATATTATGACTATGAGATTTGGCAAATGGATGTCAAGACTGCATTCTTGAATGGAAATCTTGATAAAAGTATCTATATGATACACTTAGAAGGGTTCATCGCCTAAGGTCAAGAGCAAAAGGTTTGCAAACTGCAAAGGTCCATTTGTGGACTCAAGCAGGCATCTCGATCTTGGAATATAAGATTTGATATAACAATCAAGTCTTATGATTTTGAGCAAAATATTGATGAGCCTTGTGTATACAAGCGCGTCATTGACGAGAAGGTGGTTTTTCTTGTTTTATACATTGATGATATTTTATTCATTGGGAATGATGTAAAGATATTATGAGACGTGAAAACCTGGCTAGCTGACCAATTCCAAATGAAAGATTTGGGAGAGGTAAGTTATGTTCTTGGGATCCAGATACTTCGAGAGCGTAAGAAACGACTATTAGCTATGTCTCAAGCATCCTATATCGACAAGATCCTTGTGCGATTTGGGATGCAGAATTCCAAGAAAGGCAATTTGCCTTATCGGCGTGGAATTCATTTGTCAAAGGAACAGTCTCCTAAGACACCTCAAGATGTTGAGGAAATAAGACATATCTCATATGTCTCAACAGTTGGTAGTCTCATCTATACCATGTTATGTACGAGACCAGACATTTGTTTTGCAGTGGGAGTACTCAGTAGGTTTCAGTCAAACCCAGGATTGGATCACTGGGTGGCTGTGAAACTCATGCTCAAGTATCTTAAGATAACGAGAAATTATACGCTTGTGTATTCCGGTGAGGATTTGATCCTAAAGGGATATATAGATTATGATTTTCAGACAGATATAGATTCTAGGAAATCAACATCTGGATCAATGCTTACCCTAGGTGGTGGGACTATAATATGGAGGAGTGCAAAGCAATCTTGCATTACTAACTCCACCATAGTGGCTGATTAATGTAGCAGCTTATGAAGCAGCTAAGGAATCAGTCTAGTTTCGTAAATTCTTGGGAGATCTGGAAGCTGTTCCAAATGTGGATAAACCACTCACACTTTATTGCAATAAGAGTGTTGCAGTGGCAAATTCAAGGGAACCAAGAAGCCAAAAGATGGGAAATAATATAGAGAGGAAATTCAAAGAACCTGGCTGACCCGTTTACAAAGACCTTACCGGCTAAAGTTTTTGAGGTCACCTAGATGGTCTAGGATTACGTGACATGTCCCATTTGCGCTAGTGCAAGTGGGAGATTGTTGGGATGTATGCCCCAGAGCTACATGTGATGTAAACGATTTCATGTGTTTTGAAATAAAATGATGCATTATTTATTTATCAAAATTGTTTGTTTAATTTTCCCATATTATATATCGTCTTAAATACCCTAGATTACTTATGTACTTTCAGACTCAGTGTATGAGTGTCATACACAAGAGGAATTAAGTCTGAAAATAGTAATCTTAAATAGTCTATAGAGAGCAAATAAAGCGGGTACTTTATTTGTGGTTTATCTATAGCTGCGATCCATTCTATATTTGTATGGCGACCTTGATTCGGGATCGTCCATATAGAGACATGAGAATGAAGGCACCTTGTATGATGTGATCATATAGGACTAGACCCGGATGGAAATGACATTCTTATAATATCTTTTAAACTAAAAGAGTCATTTCGATCTAATAGATGGTCATATATGGATTGATCTTAATCCTGAGTGTAATACGAACTCCTACATGGGAGGCCATGTCCTTTGATTTACAAAGGTGAGGTTGGTGTAGCAGTCTCGGCCAATAGCTACGTATTTTGGGGGCATGGTATGTTGTGAAGCTGGGGACGTTTTACATGGATATGGAGTTCACTACTTCTTGCGAGAAGTATAGTAGTATCTTTCTTAAGGGTTGATTCGGTGCTTGAACGATTTGAGCGCTCAAGTCTTTCTATTACGAATAGAAAGATTAATATTCATAATAGTTGTGAATAAATCGTTCATTAGAGAATCAATGGTACTTAAGTTAAAAATAATCAGAGGCGTATAACGGATATTATGACCCCGCTCTAATTATGAAATACTCGTGAAGGGTCAATTCAGATGTAATGACTATATTGGTGGACACCGATTTGGTTCGGCTTAATATATCATCTGCGACGACGAGAGTTCAACTTTGGGTTTTTAGTGGAATAACCCGGAGTTAATAATTCGGAATATTTAATTAAGAGCTTAATTAATATTTCGAGATTATTGGAGCTCGGAGCCGTAGGTCCATTTGGTCCCCGTACTAGCTCGATACACTTTAGTAGATTTAGTGTAATTGGATAGTCCAATTATATACTTACAAAAGAATAAATATTATTAATATGATTAATAATATTAATTATATCACACTTAAAACTATATGTTAAAAGTTAATGTAAGATTTGTACAATAAATGATTATATGATAATTATTTATTATTAATAATTAAATTATATATGATGTAATTTAAATGAAGGCTAAAGATGGAATTTCATATTTATGGGTTTTGGAAACCCTTGATATTACTTTGGCAGTTAATTCATTTAAATGGATATTTATTATTCATATTTGTAACATATATTTGCTTAAAGGTAAGTAAATGAGTTGTTACAAAATTAAATGAAAAATTAACTATTAAATCTTGTTATGGCCGAAAATATAAGGCTTGAAGAGGGAATGGATTTGTTTATTTTGGAAACAAAATAATCATTTGTATTATTATTGGAAGTTATGACTTTCAATAAGTTTAATTGCTTATTAAATTTTATAACATCTTTTTAATAATGGTAATTAAAATTTGATGTTATAAAATTTAATCTAATTCCTAGCCTTGGGACTATTTGACTAGATGGGGAGGGGATTAGTTGCTCTTGTTTGTGAAACAAAATTGACCTAAGTATAAAAAGAAAATTTGATTTTCTTTTGGGACTCTATCTCGTTCTAGGAACCCTAGACACCTTCTTCTTCTTCTATACCATTCTCTCAAAACTTTAGATACTCCATTGAAGAACAAAAGAAGAAAAATAAAGTACTAAGTGTGTGATTAAATCTCTAAATCGTTTAGGGATTTATTTTGTGAGTGTAACCCACACTACTTTCCGTTGGTTGTGAGATATAGCTCGGAAGACCTTATGGTGTTGAACCAAAATCATTATTTTCTTCTTCTCTATCTAACAGCAGTGGGACTATTTTATTGTCCATTGTGGTGAACCATACAATTGATTCGGGGCTCGTTTTGTTTCGATTTCATTCTAGATTTTGGGAAACACCTTGGGGACTTTTTGGGGCTGACTTGGGACTGTTTTTGAGTGCAAAATCAGACCTAAAACATCACAGCAGGTCACGTAAATCAGGGACTGTTTTGGGTGCAGTTCGGGTGTGTAACGGGTCCAAAACAGTCTGCTTTTTCACTGCAGTTCGGGGATTATTTCATGGGTATTCCAGGGCTGAAATCTTGTCCGAAAAAGAAGCAAAATTTCAGTATACCTGCTGGTCAGATTCGGCAAAAGGAAGGGGAAAGCAGAAAAAAAATTTCAAGTCCGATCCGTGTGCCTAATTGCTTCCGCTGCGCGAGGAAAGCTTTTCCTACATAAGGAGTTTCCACTCCTGAGACGTATCTCAACCTATTTCGAAATAAGCTAATTTTTGTTTATTTCCTTCTGAATTATTTAAATTGTGAATTCTCGATAATACTGACTAAATTGAATCTTCATATGATCAGTTGACAGATATTATCAATATACATGGTAACATACGAACATGAGTTGTAATTGATAAGTTCTTAATATTTAGTGCTCTAGTTTAATTGGGGAAAGCATCTAAAAAATGATGGGATAAAAAAAAGAGATGTTTGAGAACTGAGTTATGAAGTCCATAGAGGTGTTTTAACACCTAGTGCCCTAAAACCAAATGGTTTGGGAGTCACTAGCCCAAAGCTCGCTACATGGATCAAAGATGTTGCAAAAATATATATATTTGAAGTATGAGTAATTAAGTCCATAGGGGTGTCTTAACACCTAGTGCCCTAAAACCAACTAGTTTGGGAGTCACTGGCCCAAAGCTCGCTACATAGATAGATGATATTGTATATAAAGAAAAAAAATCAGAAATAAAGACAAAAACAGAAATAATCAGAAATATTATTCCATTACTTAAAAAATGTATGAATCTTGATAAAACTTTAGGAAAAAAATATTACTCTCTTCTCAATTGCACTTGTGACTATTGTGGGCAAAGTGAGTTGAATAATATTTTGTTGGCTGTGTATATGGAGGATGGTAAAAATAATCAGAGAATTTACTTATTCGGTAATATAGAAAGAAAGAAAACAATTATTGACTTGTATAAGAAGTTTCACTTGTTTAGTCACAAATGTTTTATTCTCTTTTCTCTTGTCTTTTTGCTTTTGTGTGCATTAGTTTCACTATCTTTTTACTTTTGTAAAATATTTGTGGGTATCATTACTGTAAGCCCTCATGAGACTATAACTCGTCCATTAGGGACATCTAGTGGTTTAAAGGCTTGTTGCATATGGTAAATGCAACTGTGATCCATAAGAAAGTGGCTTTGGTTAATAATTTATTTTAAAGATGTTTATGTTATTTTATCTTGTTGTTTTGCTCGAGGACTATCAAAATGTTAGGTTTGAGGGTGTGATAAGTGGCAAATATATCACTATTTCCCACTCTTTTGACCTAATATTTTGTTTAATTTCTTAAGTTTTGTGAATATTTTGATGTGTTTTATGTTATTTTGTAGATAAATAAAGTTTCAGGACTCTATAGAAGTGATTCTAGGCCAAAAGAGTGAAAAATGAAAAAAAAATGGCAAAATTATAATTTGGTGCGTCGTGACCTCTAACGTGCGCTAGACTTTGCTAACGTGCGCCGCTACTTGCTAAAATATGCCGTGCCACATAGCACAATCTAAGAAGTCTACTAACATATGTCAGACGCTAACGTTCACCTAGCACGTGTCAACATCAGAGCAGATATGCTAACGTGCACCGTGACACGTGTCATCATCCTATAGTGCCGACAATTGCCATCGCCACTTGTCATCTAAATATCATCCATGTGTCAGCCACGTAGTGTCCACATCAGTCACATGTTGAGTCAACTTGACATATGTCAGTCACATCATCATCAGCCAATCATCTTGTGCCACATGTTATCATCATATGGTGTCGAAAATCCACATCTCTACGTCATCGCCACATCATAGCCACATTATTGCCACATCAGCAAAAGAATCAAGCTTCCGAAGCCGCTGCCACCTATCACCGGATCCGAAAAAATACACCGTATTTGGCATCGCATATCACGGTGCGTCGTGATGTGCACCACCTATTGGTGCCTATAAATTCAGGGTGATTTTCTGATTTCAATGTGCCTTCCTCTCTGAATTCTCTGATAATAATAAGGAGTTTGTATCTAGTTTGTTTAAATTTCAATTCTGTAATTAATTTTAGTTACTTCTAGTAATAGTATTCTATTTTTTTAGTTTTTTACAATTTAGCAATGAAGAGGTAACTTCCCCTTGCTAGGGTGAAAGGTAAAGCTTTTATTATTGCTATTTAGATTAATCTCCCTTGATTATAATATAATAACTACTTAAAACTTGACTGAACAAGGATACCGCTATATTGGCCAGTTGGTAATTATTCATAAACTTGTTTTAACCTAACTAAACATGGATACCAGCTCGTTGGTCGGTTGGCAATTCAATATTAATTTGACTTAATCAGGTTACCGCATGTATGGCTGGTTGGTAATATCTCACAAATCATATATTATATTAAGAGAGATATCTAAAATAGTAGTAATAAAAATGGATTCTCTAACCCTAGCATTTTTTCATTGTATTTTTCTTCATTTACTTTCCAGCATTTTACATTATGTCTTTTATTTTTAAGTTTTTACTAGCCTTAAATATGTGTTGTAGCTAAGCCCATTATCTGGGGTGGTGATGAATTCCAATATCATTGGTTTATAAGGGTTATTTTATAGTTTTGGTAATATAAAGGTTTACTTATTAAGTCTTAAGTGTTGAGTTCCTAATTAGGTCCCAAGAATCATCCAAAACAAGCAAGAAAATCGCATGAACACATCAAAGGAGTAAGGCGGAAACATAACTCACATTGATTGGTTTGAGATGCAAAGAACACAAGCCTTTTTGTGCCTCCATGGAGCTCGGTTTTGACCTTCAAGAACTGCAGTGGGGCACACGGTCTTGGGTGCCAAAGTGTCTTCAAAAATCGCCCATGATGGTCACCATTGAAGCTCAAAGCTTCAAGCTTCCATGCTCAAAGAATCACTTCCCTATCACCTTTGTATTCCTCCATGAGTGTGCTAGCACATAGATCTTGCAACAAGATCAAAAGCTTCTCCATTTTGTGTGTGAAAACCAGAAAAAAAATGGAGATGAAATTCGGTCAAGGAGACCGTGAGAAGAGAAAACCATTTTTGGCTCCATTTTGCCAAAACCGTATATGTCAAAACAAGAGAGAGAAAGTGATGCTTTTTGTATATCATTTTTGTTATTCTTTTTATTTACCAAGTAATATAAAATAAAAGGATATACAAAACTTTAATTAAAAAGTCAAAAAGCAAAAAGCAAAAGCTTTCAACTTTTCACCCATCACTTCTACTTTTTACATCAAGTCACTTCACTTTAATAAAGTGACAACTAGTCATGTCACATCACTCAAAGTGACAAGTGATTTGACAATTGATGCGACTAGTGATTTGACGCTCGATGTGACTTGCGTGCCGCACTCGAATTCGAAATACGAATGCGCTCGCAATCACTCTCGGGCTCGGGTTCGTTAATTCCAAATTAACAAATTTTCCGTCGCGTCGTAATTAAATGATTACGCCTAGCGAATTCACTATTCACGTCGCTAACGAATTAATTCTAAATTAATTCGTTCGCCCGAATTAAAATCTAATTTCAATTCCGCGTCAAAATCTAATTTCGTATAATATATCGGATATATTATTTTTGATTAATTCCAAATTAATCGTTCTCTCTCTTCAATGATATTTTATCCGAGATAAATTATCTCCGTAATTAATCCCAGATTAATTTTCTCTCTCATCGAATTAATCCCAGATTAATTAAAGTGCGAGTCATACGTCATCGGTGAATCTTCAGGAACCGACCCATGAGATCTCCGGATATGTTGGCAGTAAATACGTCGTCGGACTATCCGAACACGTAAGTACCTCGTACTACGTTTATACCGATTTACAAGACAAGGTTGCACCATGCCTACCCAATTCTCCAGAAATATTCTTATAGGAATATATAGATCTGTATCAAGCGTATAGTATACTAAGTATTGTGCGTATCGGCCCAGTATCGGATAATCATGTGCTAGGGCTGGGGCTGGATAAGTGTCTACCCCGTCCGAAGCACATATCGGATGTCTGGTAACATAGTCTCTATAATCGGATATACATGACCTGGTCACAATATCCCGATTGGTTACGCAACACTCAAGAGCACTAGTACCGTATCCTGCGTGACATCATCTCCAATATGACTGAAGTGACACTTCCGTCTTGACATCACACCCAATACTCTACGACTCTCTGATAAACCCAGAAGTGGTGTACACAGAACCGGTCAAAGCCCCCTACCACCAAAACCAAAGTTTATCGATTATCGTAAGTATTAGAGATGCAAGTCTCAGGTTAAGACTATACACACCTACCTTGATTTCGGCCTCCCATAGACACATAGTCATAATACCAATGGGATTCCGAAGGGTCTATCCAGAGCGAAGCTGTTTCCCGTACCATCGGTGAAACACGACCTCCTATCACACTTGCATAAGTATCCAATACTTATATATATGAGAACTATGTCGTTGTGCCCTCACAACGCACACAAGTGCAATACTAGCCTATTCCGCATTATCGATGTCCAGTCTCGATAATACTACGGCTAGGGATATTTAATGATTAATCCTTCGTGGACTGATACTGTCTCATATCATCTCAATCCAGGAACTAATCATAGGGACCTCTCTTCATTTATATATCTATGGTGATCTAATCACAAATGATGAGAGTGCAATTTCCTTATTACATAGTTAATTTGCTACAACAACACAATGATCTGTGCAAATAGTGACGCTATGGGTCATATTATCCAACAATCTCCCACTTGGCACGTAGCGAGTCACTCAAGTGTCCTACACCCGAACTATGTACGGTTCGCTCAAATTGCTGAGGAAAGGTTTTCGTCAGCGGATTTGTTTGATTATCATTTAACGCGATTTATACGATCATCACATCGCCACGATGTATGATCCGAACGAATCAGATGATATAGAAGTATATATCTGGATCGTTGATGAGACCATTAATTCTTTAGTCTGTGCTGATGCCTAGCTCAGCTGCTAACAGAACTATATCTAATCAAATTAGATATGTATCGACCCAAATGACTTCTATTGCTGCCTCAGCTGCTGCAATTAACCCGCATTTGTTGTATGCGGTAACGTATGAAGCTTGGCTATTCGCTTATTCCAGCTTATTGCACCGTTATTCAACTGTATAGTACCGTTTGCGACTTTTAGTCGTCTTTATCGGTTATAGGAAACTTGCTACAGTGATCCCAGTCAATTCAAGTTCTCCTACTCCATAAACTATGACAGCATCCTTAGTTCTCTAAGATACTAACGGATGTTCCTAACATCAATCCAGTGACTATCACTCGGATTAGCCTGTTTGTGAATCCATATGCTCAAAGCGTATGATACACCAGGTCTTGTACATTTTTTCAATGTACGGTTCCACGGAGAGTATTTCGAAAGCCAAGCTTTCGTCGACATTTATTTTATGGGAATATCATTTCTGAGAAATGACGTATTATGATTATTTTATAGGACAGCCACTCTCAGTGCGCTCCCACTAACCCTCTTATTTACACAAGAATCATTTTCATTTTGAATTAAATCATACACCATTATGATTACATCAAAATGATAATTCCAAGAACTTATGCTCGTATCAGCAAGCATTATCCAAATGGATCTACCGTGGCAATAGGTAAAAGGTGAATCGTAATCAACACAATGTCGATAACGATACCTTTCCGTAAAAAAGCCTAGCTTTATACGTTGGTATATTGCCATCCATGTACGTCTTCCTTGAAGATTTATAGTACCAATAGGCACAATGCCTTGTGGTACATCAACTAGTATCCAAACTTGTTGATATACATGGAATCCATTTCGGACTCATGACACTTTGTCATAATAGGGAGTCGATACCTCGTATCACTTCCTTTGTTCTCGTGTATTCGAAGATTAATGGTATAGTTTCATCCTTGATGAACTATATATGTTCCATTAAGATTCAGTGCCTAGAACAGTATTACTCCGATTTTCATCGAGTTATACTATCCTCCCACTTGCCACTGCATATCAGTATTCCTCTTAGGAAAACCGCATGGTGAGCAACAATCTAATTGTTCTCTTGTGAGGTGTATAAGTATAATACTTATGGTATCCCTAGGATGACCTACTATTGGCACTTATCATATTTGGGTTTCAGTTTGGTATCATCCAAACATATGCCAAGCATACCCAAATAGTCAGGAATGAGAAACCCGGTTTCCTTCCCGTTCATATCTAATATGATATCTGTCAAACAGATTATTATGGAACCTTATTCAAAATAAGTTCTTGCACTGTTTAAAGCTTATCCGTTGAAGGAAATGGTAGCTCAAAGCGACTCGTGATTAACTTATTATGTCTAACAAAATTCGGTTAATCCTGTTCGGACACACCGTCAAAATGACGTGTTCCGAGAGGAGTCTCATTGAAAGAAAGAATACTATACTCTTTCAAGTATACAAGAAACTTACTGCTTAAGTATTTTCATTACGGTCTTACCGTGATGGTGGTGTAATACTATAACCGATCTGTTTGTCTATTCCGTGTCGAAACTATAAAAGTTTTCGATTTGTGTTCTTCAAAAGAAACACACAACCATTACGCGATGCCACATCCGTATAGGTCACGTAATATTCATATCCACCTCTAGCCTAGCTAGAAACGGGCCCACTTGCTTCACTATGAACTAGGGCTAACAGATCGGTGGCATTTTTCACTTTTACCGAGTAAATGTGTTTTAAGCA
>SKCR01055274.1:0-45212 GCA_019454045.1 Zanthoxylum bungeanum
ATGTTCCGTTATTCAAACTGTATAGTACCGTTTGCGACTTATAGTATTTATATCGGTCAGGAAACTTGCATCAATGATCCCAGTCACTTCAAGTTCTCCATCTCCATAGTTTAAGACAGAATCCTTAGATCTCTAAGATACTAACGAATGTTCTTAACATCAATCCGGTGACTATCACTTGGATTGGCCTGATTATGAATCCATATGCTCAAAGCGTATGAGACACCAGGTCGCGTACATTTTTCAATGTACGAGTTATCAGAGAGTTTTCCGAAAGCCAAGCTTTCACCGATTGTATTTATGGGAATATCATTTCCAAGAAATAACATATTATCATTATTTATGGGACAACCACTGTCAGTGCGCTCCCACTAACTCTCTTATATACACAAGAATCTTTTCGTTTTGAATTAAATCATACTCGATTATGATTACATCAAAACGATAATTCCAAGAACCTATGTTTGCTTCAATCCAAACATGGATCGAATAACTTGCAAACCTTGTTGCTAGTTTTAGTACGAAAAAACCGACAGGATGTTGTAAACATCCTCCAAAAGGTTTCCGTTTAAGGAAAACGATTTTTCCGTTATGCTGACATATTTCATAAATGAAACATGCAGCATCTGCAAGCATTATCCAAATGGATTTACCGTGGCAACAGGTAAAAGGTTGAATCGTAATCAACACAATGTTGATAACGATACCTTTCCACTACAAGCCTAGCTTAGTACGTTGGTATGTTGCCATCCATGTATGTCTTCCTTGAAGACTTATAAGTACCAATAGGCACAATGTCTTGCGGTACAACAACTAGTGTCTAAACATAGTTGGTATACATGGAATCCATTTCGGATGTTATGGCACTTTGCCATAATAGGGAGTTGATACCTTGTATCACTTCCTCATACGTAGTCAGTTAGTATACTTCAATAAGATAAACATCTTTATGAGGTGAGATCAGAAACCCATACCCCAGGTTGTTTTCTGACTCTCTCCGACTTACGCGGTTCTTGTGTATTCGAAAATTACTGGTATAGTTTCATCTTTGATGACTATTTGTGTTCCATTAAGATTCGGTGCCTGGAATAGTATTACTCCGATTTTCATCGAGTTTTACTATTCTCCCACTTACCACTGCATATCGGTATTCCTCTTAGGAAAACCGCATGGTGAGCAACAATTACATTGTTCTCTCGTGAGTTGTATAAGTACTATACTTTGGTATCCCTAGGATAACCTACAATTGGAACTTATCCAATTTGGGTTTTAGTTTGGAATCATCCAAACATATGCCTAGCATACCCAAATATTCAGGAATGAGAAACCCGGTTTCGTTCCTGTTCATATCTAATATGAAGTCTGTCAAACAGATTATTATGGAACCTTATTCAAAATAAGTTCTGCACTGTTAATGCGTATCCGTTGAAGGAAATGGTAGCTCAGAGTGACTCATGATTAACCTTTATCATGTCCAACAAAATTTGGTTACTCATTTCGGACACACCGTCAAATTGACGTGTTCCGGGAGGAGTCCTCATTAAAAGAATACTATACTCTTTCAAGTATTTGAGAAACTTATTGCTTAATTATTTTCCATTACGGTCTTACCGTGACAGTTTAATACTATAGCCGATCTGTTTGTCTATTTCGTGTCGAAAACTTTAAAAGTTTTCGATTTGTGTTTCAAAGAAACACATAACCATAACGCGATGCCACATCCGTAAAGGTCACAAAATATTCATATCCACATCTAGCCTAGTTAGACATAGGCCCACTTGCTTCACTATGAACTAGGGCTAACAGATCGGTGGCATTTACACTTTTACCAAGTAAAGGTGTTTTAGGCACTTTGCCCAATAAACTAGATTCGTAGACTTTATTTGAATGGAATCAAATCAGTCCAAGTACCCACTCTTCAAAAGTGCGGATATACGAGTCTTGTTTAATTGTGTCCCAGACAACAATGCCACAAAATGTTTCTTCTGATCAAATCAGTTTGAGCTATTTGTTTGTCATTTAATATGTTTGAGATTTTTATTTATATTCAAAATATAAATTTTGTTGTTCACATCTAATGTGTTTATCTCAATATCATCTTTATAAAATAAAAATATTTTAGTGTTCTAGAATATAAAGGTTCACCAGCAGCGGGTTAAACACTGATATAGAGATAATGTTTCTAGTCAAACTAGTTACATTATAACAGTTTTCAAATTTAGGTACAAACCCAAGGGTAGTTCCTAAAATAGGTATCTACGGTTGAAACAGCGATTTTCGTCCCGTTTCCAATTTGCAGATAGATCTATGGAAGTCAGTATCCTGCTCAAAGCAGATTCTGAACACCAGTATATATTTATGTACCACACTAAGTATTTAAAATCCAATTTTAATACTAGTAGTGAACATATTTATGACAAACATATTTGAAGTCAGAGCTTTGCCCGTCTTCTATTCCTTCATGTCTGCTTTGTCCAAACGGCAGTCACGCTTCCGCGATCCAGTTTGCCACATTTTAGGCAGACATTTTGTGATATGTCCTTTATCTTCCTAGAAGATTATAATGATTTTGCCTTTGCCTTTGCCTTTTTCCACATTCCAGTAGCCTTTGGCCAAGCCTCGGGTTTCTAGAATATCGAAGTAAGGTGCGACTAGCGCTACTTGCCTTATTGTAAATTTTGACTTTGTCTCCTTGAGAATAGTCATTAACTCTCCAAGAGTTATTATTGCAATTGTACTTCTAAAATCTAAATATAGATCTAAGAAGATCCTTCAATTTCATTATCATACTTTAAGGATCTAATCCTTAGTTCTGATTAAGAAATTAAGGAGTCTACTGCGACAAGCTTAATGGATTAAGCACTAAAGTTATCGTCACATAAATCTTCCAAAGATTATGCTCTACTATTTGCTTAACTCCGGGCTTAGGCTTAATATGTTATTTTATCAAATAAAGTAACTTATTATTTTCCAGGACCATCCTGAAATATTTCCCAATTTTTGAAAATTAAATCATTTAAATACATTTTCCCTATGATTATGTTTTAAATGTCAATCTTTCAATTTTATCTTGATTCTAATAGTCCAACTATTTAATCAATGATTTAGGTACTATTTATTATAATGATTACTATAGTCAAACTATTTAATCAACTATAATTAATTAAATCAAATATATTGATTATTATAATTCAATTATATAATCAAATATAAATGAGTAATTTGAATATAGTCCAACTGTTAATTAAAACAACGTTTAAATATTAGTCTATCTAACATTTAATATATTTGATGAATGATATTTGAATGAGCGCGTATGGCAAGTAATTAAACGAATATTGCAAATTCAATTCTTGCCTCCCACTATTTTTCGACGAGCCTCTAACCCCCTGTCGAGTACTCTGGAAACCGTGTTTCCTAGCTGGCTAGGATCCCGTTAAATATCACACAATCTTGACTTTGGCCAACAATTGTATGATAATTAACTAGGTAGATCTCTAAGATCAATTGGATCCGATCCAATTCCTAGATCCAGTAGGGGACATCCAAGTCCGAAACATATATCTTATATATGCCAATATATCCAATATATTGCCTAACCATTTTCCTCTGAATCAACTAAGCCTTGGCTTTGGCACAACAAACTTAGTGATCCCAGTTAAGCGCGACCCATTGACCATGGAAAGCTTCGTAATCAATGTCGATGGACAAGAAATGGTCTTGACTTTGGCCAACAAACCACAACTTGGACAAGACACTGATATGGAACAAAACCTTCGTGATTCAAACACATCCTCGACGGACAAAGGCTTGACTTTGGCCAACAAGCCAATCTTAAATATTGAGTAAGAATCACTCAATGGAAGGAAAAACGCTTAATATTGTTTGAGGGTTTTTCGCGTGCAAATTGACAACCAATTTATTATCTTTGTTAAGGTCTCATCATCATACAACCTTAAACATGCATTCTAAACACATAATAAAGCGCGTATAAATAAAGTAATAATGATATGCGGATGGATACTTTACACAATGATCCTAGATCAAATCTCTCACTTTGTCTCTCCCGCTAGCACATGTATTACTTCTACCCGTTACACTAAACTTCTAAAGAAACCTAATTTACATTGAGGGGAATAGGTGAGAAGAGAAATACAATGAGAAATTAGGTAATAAGGCTGGACACGCAGGTCCAATTTAATAAATTCCAAATTTATTACAACAATTTCTAAAATTGCCCCACCCATCTAATATCCATCTGATATACATTATTCATGCATCGCAACCATGTATTCACACAAACATGTTATCAATCAATCTAATAAAATTAATTAATCTGATAATTAGTGACCATCCAATGTTCAAACAATGATTTGATTTTGCTCGAGTCAAAATCGTTTTGCGAATAAGTACTCAAAGTACAAATTCTCGAATTAAATTAAATTACAACATTAAATCCAATTTAATATGTATTTAATACTAATTCATTATTTAATTCCAAATTAAATACTACACTTTATTTGACGAACCTTTACGACTTAAATTCCAAATTTAATCGCTACGGGTCTTAAAGCCCGATTAACGTCCAACGTCAATTTAATTAAAGTCCAATGGGCTTTCAATTAATTTCTTAAGGCGTGGACTTTTGGTCAACTCGGGTCAAATCCAATAACCAAAGCCCAATCAAGGAGTTACCCCATAAGCCTAGAAATCAATTTAGGCCCATTAGGCCCAATTAAACTTTAAAGGTCCATTAGTCACATTTGGGCTTTATGGAAGCGGTTTTGGGCCCAATTGGATCCAACCAATTTTGCCTAAACCCAACTTGGTACAACCAAGCCCAATAGCCCAATTACAACATTTCAAGCCCAAATCCAATTTAAGCCCAATCAATTAAATTACAAAATCCAATTTCACAATTTAATTACCTAAAGTGTATAACACAATTAATCACCCAAATCAATATTTCCAAAACACCAAATTAGCCTAATTAATCATGCTTATCATCATTAAATCATGTCCAACACAATTTAACAAAAATCAAACTCAAATACACATGCTTTAACTCTCGGCAAAGGGGTGATTTTCATGTCCAATTTTAAATCCAATCCAATTGAATCCAATTAAACATTAATTAACATTTCCAATTGATTCCAACTCATCCAATGAATAAAAAATCAAAATACCAAGACATTATGGTTCATGTCATTTTCGGCCAAGCCTTCCAAAATTGGGGAAAATTGTTCCAAACAAATTTCATCAAATTGATTCAATCAATCCTCAATTAAAACACATTTAAGCATACTAATTCATCAAATTTCATTAAATCATGCTCAAATTCATTTACCCAAATTTTAACCCTAATAATATTTTCATGCTCAACCTTGCTCTGATACCATTGTTGGAATTCTCTAAGCATCCCAAGATCATTTCAAGCATGAAAATATGTGCGAATACATACGACGAAGTTGCGGAATACTCACATCGATCGGTTGAGCGACGCGCAACGAACAAAAATCTTTTCCTCATCTACAGCTCACGACAGTGACTGTTTTTTCCTTCTCCAAGATTCGACTTTTCAGGTTCCATCAAGCTCCAAGCTTTGTGAGATGATTCCAAGCTCATGGGTGGACTTCCCTATCACATTCGCATGTCTCTTGGAGTGCTAGCTCTTGATGATTTTACACCAAATCATCACACTTTGCTTCCCTTTTTCCCTTTGGCTCTCGGCAGTGGGCTGCCAAACCAGAAGAAAAATGCCCACCATGGGCGTGTAAGAGAGAAGAGAAAAGAGGCTCCAACCGTGAAAAAGAGAGAGATAAAATGTGAATTAGTTTTGGTGGGAAAAAGAATTGTGTATCTAATACACTTCTTCAATTAATAAATTAATTTTCCAATTTATTTGCTTTCAAAAAGTCAAACAATAAAGGCTACAACCACCACATCCACTATTCACATCACTCAATCAAGTTGTCAAGTCACATCACTCTAAGTGACAAGTAATTTGACGCTTGAAGTGACTAGCGATTTGACGCTTGATTTGACTTGCGTGCCGCACTCGAATTCGAAATGAGAATGCGCTCACAAACAATCCCGGGCTCGGGTTCGCTAATTCCAAATTAACGAATTTTCCGTTGCGACGTAATTAAATGATTATGCCTAGCGAAATCATTATTCACGTCACTAACGAATTAATTCTAAATTAACTCGTTCGCCCGAATTAAAATCTAATTTTAATTCCGCGTCGAAATCCAATCTCGTTTAATATATCGAATATATTAATTAATCGATTAATTCCAAATTAATCGTTATTCTCTCTTTAATTGATATTTTATCCCAGATAAAATATCTCCTTAATTAATCCCAGATTAATTTTCTCTCTCATTTAATTAATCCAAGATTAATTAAAAGTGCGAGTCATACGTCATCGGTGAATCTTCGGGAAGCGACCCATGAGATCTCCGGATATATTGGCAGTAAATCGGGTCGTCGGACTATCCGAACACGTAAGTACCTAGTACTACGTTTGTACCGATTTACAAGACAAGGTTGGCTTCTAGCAAAGCGACATGCCTACCCAATTCTC
Organism: Zanthoxylum bungeanum; assembly: GCA_019454045.1. Lineage (NCBI taxonomy): Eukaryota > Viridiplantae > Streptophyta > Magnoliopsida > Sapindales > Rutaceae > Zanthoxylum > Zanthoxylum bungeanum. Next base: position 6,587 of record SKCR01055274.1, read on the forward strand.
CAGAAACATACTTACAGGAATAAACGATCTATATCAGGCGTAGTATACGTAGTATTGCGTATATCGATCCAGTATTTGATGATCACGTGCTAGGCCTGAGGTTGGAATTATGTCTGCCTCGTACGAAGCACATGTCGGATGTCTGGTAACTAGTCTCTATAATCGGATATACATGACCTAGTCATAATATCCCGATAGCTGCAGCATATAAGAGCACCAGTCCCGTATCCTACGTGACCATCATCTCCATTATGACTGGAGTGATACTTCCGTCTTGACATCACACCCAACACACTACGATTCTCAATATACCCAGAAGAGGCGTACACAGAACCTGTTAAAGCCCTGGACGGCCAAAACCAAAGTATATTAATTGTCGCAAGTATTAGCGGTGCAAGTCTCAGGTTAAGACCAAATACACCTACCCTGATTTCGGACTTCCATAGACACATAGTCATACTACCAATGGAATTCCGAGGGGGTCTATCCAGAGCGAAACTGTTTCCCGTACCATCGGTAAAACACAACTTCCTATTACACTTGCATGAGTATCCTATACCCAAATATATGAGAACTATGCCGTTGTGCCCTCACAAACGTGCATAAGTGTAATACTAGTATTTTACGTATTTATCGATGTCCAATCTTGATAATACTCTGACTAGGGATATTTAATGATTTATCCTTCCTGGACTGATACTGTCTCATATCATTCTCAATCCAGGAACAAATCATAGGGACCTCCTATCATTTATACATCTTGGTGATCTAATCACAAATGATAAGAGAGCAATCTCCTTTGTCACATAGTTAATTTGTACAACAACACCATGATCTGTACAAATAGTGACGATATGGGTCATAATTGTCCAACATTGCCAACCATCAAGATAATGACTTATTATAATATGACTCGATCTAACATCTAATCAATAGTAGTCTTGAAGTCGATGAAGACGCAATGCCATCTCAAATAATCTGCGCACCTGAAATAGTCACAAGCAATAAGATACCTGTGAAAATGAAATGTAACATAAAGAGCAGATAAACCAAAATAAATAATTCTCATGCATTAAAAACAAAATTAAATAAATCGACATTTACTCCCTATTTTTATTACGAAATGATAATGGGTAAAAATAACATGTCAAAATAACATATCAAGATACCAATTAAAGGCACATGCAAGAGAATATGCAAACTTAAATTACTCCCCCTCACTAACAACCCTACTCAGTTTGCAAAACGAACACACATGAAGTAAGAACTCAGAAATATACAATGAAAAAATATGCGATGACATGAAGCACACAAGCACATAATGAGTTAAAAAAAAATAAAAATAAGTCGAAAATGACTCAAAACAGCACTTCAAGCAACTACAATGATACTCAGTCAGTACTCACCTGTTTATAACATGAAATAATATGAAATATTTTTTATCATGCTCAAGATCACACACATGCATATGACATAAACACCAAAACATAGCAAGCACTTACGTGAAATAATAGGTGCACAACAAGCCACAGCTTAAGACCTTATTTTATGAGAGGGACACATCCATCGAAATCTCATCTCATGTCACACAAAGTCCACAAAATAAGTGTTTAAACCCAACACCACTATGACCTAAAAATAAGCAACATTGGTTGCATGCTACAATATTTTTCCCTTAAATATAAACTCTTAATAAAACTCTTTCGAGTGAATGGTTTTTGCCCTTATCTTTTCATATTGGCACATCGGCTCTTTTGTACTTAAGACTCATTTAACATGTTTTTTTTATTTTTTATTTTTAAAAAATGGGATAATATAAGGTCATCTAATCAAATGTCACATTATTTAGTGAGCTAAGTATGACAGAGATTAGACTGCCAGTCTAAAAAATCATACATGCGACCAAACATCAAGACATAAAAACGTGTATATGAAATGCAAGCACAAGATATATTAAGGGTTTCCATCACACACACTCATGCATATAGAGTATTAAGAAAAATAAAAACATATTACACATGCATAAACATATATCCTACATATCAGGGCCATATGCCCATGCTCTTTTACATGCTCTTTCAAGCCATATTTTTTTTTGTTTTTTGTAATTTTCTTTTAACATAAAAATAAGAAAAAAGTCCCAAAGGGGCATGGCTTGATGGTGTAAGGCTCGAGATCTCACATTGAGGTTTTTGGTTCGAATTTAGGGAGTGCATTTCTTATAAGAGCCTGGGACAACTGGGGGTTTTACCTGATCTGCTTAAGCCCGGAAGGGGTGGTTTGGCGGCGGGGTTTCCAACGATTCCAAAAAAAATAAGAAAAGACACAACATGGCATGTCATTATCCAATGGTACGTGGAGTTGTCTTCTCAAATACAGATCATACTACCGTCCATTTTGAATCGTCTATCAGATTTATGTCTGGGTTTCCATCCTATATATCAAGGGACATATAACAAAAAATAAAACACACACATCCATATGCAGTGAAAATAAAAAAATATGCAGTCATGCAAATACATAAAACACATGTGCGCAGACATGCAATGGGGAACTATGAATGTAGCATCTACGGTGAGACACACCGAAATGCAATCTCATCATGATTTTTAGGATCAAGCTATTCAAAACTTATTGGGAAAAAATTTCCTTTCTCACCCAAACTTTCTTAGGAGACTCATTCACTTGAGAACTCATTGTCGACAAAACAAGTTTCTTAATAATGAATTGTGTCTATTTAGATAACGCAGAAACTTGACGGCCTAAATTTGATGAATCAAATCTAGGCGGAACACGCTTAGGCCATTTCTTTTATTTGTACAACATGGAGCACTTAGGCCTAATATATCATGTCTTGCCACAATGATGGCAAACAGGTACAAACCTCGAATGAGAGCGAAGTTTACCCACCACACCTCTAGATTGCGGTTGAATCATAAAACAAGGAACAACATAAGTATTTTTATGACATTCAACGACATGTTTATTACCTAGGTTACATGAAGGAGTGACATACACAATTTTAGACGATGAACCCTTGTAATAGCTCGACTAAAAAAAAATCTACTTTTGTCTTCTCACATGGAGACACGCCAGTCCCTAACTTATAGTCTAGCTTCTCAATCTCACCGAAAAATACATACATCGGTGTTCTGGCATTTTCAAGTTCTACTTCCAAAAATTTAACTCTATCAGCTAGACATTTATTCCGCTCTTCGAGGTCATCAATAACACTAAGGCTATTGTCAAGCTTCGTTTGAACTTCATTCTTTTCTAATTCAACTTCTTTCAACCTTTTATTGACCTCAATATTTTTCTTCTTGATAACTAAGCTCTCATTGAGTAATTTTATGTAAGCTATCTGAAGTTCATCATCATCTATGGAGTCTGTGGAGTCATCGTGAGAGAATTCAGAATAGGTATCTATATCATTTCCACTAGCATCTATCTCTCCCAACACACTGGAAGAAAATACAATGTAATTGCACTTCTCCTTAGAAGACTTATCAGAAGAATAGCCACCTTCTGAATTACTATAGGAGATTGACTTGACTTTCTTGCTCTTAGACTTCAGATACGTGGGACACTCATATCTAATATGCCCAAAACCTTCACACTCATGATATTGAATAGCTCAATGTTTTCTATCTTTCTCCTCTATAGACTCTTTCCTATGATGACTTTTATCCATAGTTAAGGGTCAATGATCGAGTTCGGGCACTGATACTAATTGAAAATTCAATTTTTCCTAAGGTTCCGAACCTATGCGAAATACTACTCTATCTAAGACAAATCAAATGTAGAGCAACTATGGTTTGAATCAACAAGCATAATTAATTCTATGCAAATATGAATCAAAGTAAATATGAATCAAAGTAGTAAACAAAATCAACACAAGAATTTTATTGACGGAGTGGAAAACTCTCACGAGTAAAAAATCACTCCAGACATATAGGCTACCAACCAAATCCACTATAATAGAGAAAACTTACAGTGATGGTATAAGACCTATGGTGATAACTTCACCGACTCGAATACCTCTAGACTGTAATAACTTAAAGAACTTCCTGAGCCATGTTGTGATATTTTATATCGTACCGCATGTGTATGGTGTCAAGTTTTAGTAAAGATGAGTAAAGAGTGTCGAACCCACAAGGATTGTGTTCAACTCACACTAAGTACTATAATTGATCAACTTAACTTTATTAGAAGTAATTTAATATAAACTTAGTTAAAACTAAAAGATAAATAAATAAGATATGAGGAGAAACCAAGATACGAGAGATTCTAGAGTCTGATTTCACCTAGTTATCCCCTATATATTTGTCATGTCAATCAATTCTTATTCAGTTACATTGTTTATAAGTCAAGAATCCTAAAGTATGCACTCCATCTCCCGAGCGATAGTGAAAATATTATTAATTACAGACTCTGATATCCCTATAAAAATCTAGTAATCAATAACTCATTATGCTTTGTGATTCTTTATTAACTACTTCAAAGGAACTATAGATTATCCCGAACTCTATAAAACTCATAGGTTATATTCTCTAAATCCTATTCAAAATCCCTCTCTCCCGAGCGATAGATTCTAAACATGCATCATCTCAATTTGTGGCCAGCAAACAAGAAGTATTAAACACAAGAGAATATAAATAAACTGAATCAAAACTTTATATAAATTAAATTTACAAACAATACATAGGTTCAAGCATCAGTTACATCACCCTCTAGAATTATGGAGTTAGTTCATGACTAAAGATAAAAACAATGATAACAGGGTCATGAACACAATGGACATCATTAGAGTTTAAAGAAAGAAAACTAGATGATAAAAGCCGAATTGAATCCCTTCCTCTTCGGACGTCACCACCTTTGTCTCCTATTGTTGCTCTTCAATCCTCCTCATTGGATCTCTCTAAAATATGTGTTTTGTGTTTTGTGTCTTTTTGTTATGTATTAGCCTCCCCCTAGGGTTTTGAACGAGCTTGTGTATTTATAATAAAGTCTTGGAGTCATTATGCATGTAAAACCCTAAGAATTGATGTTTCTGAAGGTCTGCGTAGCGCCGCAGCGCCGGAAAGTGGCGTCGCGACGCCGAAGCTGCGGGAACTTTGTATGTGCTTTGCTGAGGAGGCACCGCGGCGCCATTTGGTCTTTCTGGCTTGCTGATTTCTGCATTTTCTACTTTCCCGTGTGCTTCTGATGCGTCCGTACGGTCCCAAAACAAGTCAAATTACCCCAAGATCCATATTTCAATGATTCCTACAAATAAAACATAAAACGAACTACAAATACATTAAATGATACAGAATCTAATAAGATAATAAGCTAAGAATGCAGGAATAAGTGGGTATAAACTGCACTTATCAAACACCCCCAAACTTAAGATTTTGCTAGTCCCGAGCAAAATACAAAATAAAAATAAATAATTAAAATAACTAAGTTAACTATGCCACTTTCGTAGGGATCACGATTGCATTTAGCGTATGCAACAAGCCTTTAAACCTCTAGACGGCCCCAGTGGATGAGTTATAGTCTCATGAGGGCTTACAACGACGACACCCATAAACGTCATTCACAAACATACAATCATGCAAAAATATACTAATAAATAAAATAGTCCCGATAGTTATACATAATATTATCCTCAAAGCATGCTCATCAACGAAATCAGAGAACCTCCAAAGTACTCAATGCAACGTAAATCCAAGTTCTTGAATAGACCATCTAAGCTAGACTCACAGTGTGTGTGTGTAAAGGTTCATTCACAGCTCGACTCATAAGTAAGCCAACTCAATGATTTCGTCTCAAAAATTAAGATCCGATGGGTCAAACCAACCTAAATATCTCAAATGTACTATATATTTTCCTTTTTTTTGCTCAGTATGGTACAATTGTTTTTTTTTTCAACATACCTACCCTTTAAGGTAGCATTTCTCCTCATGGTAGTCCTAATACTCGCCCATAGGTAGCTTCACGCTTATCGGTTATATGTGGTTTAACTTATTTCTTTTCAATTTTTTCCCTTATCATACCATACATTATATCACTAGCATATTGAGATGGATATCTAAGTAAACGGTCATTCATCAGCATGCAATTTCTTTAACTAGTCACTTTGTCAACCACTTAAGCTCTTACTGTTAAAAACCTATTGTTAAGTGCTTAAGAGTCTAACCTAGATCACCTACTAAAGGCATCGGATAAAAATCAATTGAGAATTTATCGTTTCTAAGATTTCATCTAAAGCAAACAAAATTCATCATTAGACTTATGATTTACTATCAAGGAATAAAAATAATTTTTTTTAACTAGCATGAACTATCACAACATGCACACACCCCCAAACTTAAAACTTGCATTGTCCTTTGATAAGCGGTAAATACATCAATATTTACCGTCCCTTTTGACTTAATATTTTGTATAGTTTCTTGAGTTTTGTGAATATTTTGATGTGTTTTGTAGATAAATAAAAAAACAGGACTCTTTGGAATCAAATCAGGGCCAAAACAGTGAAAAACGGATAACAATGAAAAAAATATAAATTACCTGCTAAAATGTGCCGGACACGTGTCACAATCAGAGAAGTTTTCTATCATGTGCACTTGCTAACATACGCCTGCCATGTGTCAACATCCCGGAAAAATCTGCTAACGTGCGCCGGACATGTGTCATCATCACATGCTGCCGACAATCATCATCACCACGTCAGCACATACGTCATCAATGACGTCAGCATAATAATTCAGTGGTCGCCACATCAGCACTTACATCAGCCAATAATTCAGCTGTCGATAGCCGCATGCCACATGTCATCATCTTCATGAAGCCTGTGCACACGTCCAAAATCAACGGCGTGTCGCGACGCGAAAGTTTGCATGTGTCACGACGCAAAAGGCCAGGATTTGCCTATAAATTGAGGCCGATTTCAGAATTCCAATTCATACTTTCTTCTGGGAATTTCCTTAAGAATACTAAGAAGATTGTATCTTGCTTGTTTATTTACAGCTTTCTGTATTTAATTTATTTTAATTTACGCAATAGTTTTTTCTTTACTTTACTTTTCAGTCTTTATTTTTACTTTTCAGCATGAAGAGGTAACTCCCATTTGCTGGGGTTAAAGGTTAAACTTTTATTATTAATATTTAGATTAATCTCCCTTAATTATAATATATAAACTATTTAAAACCTGACTTAATGGGATACCGTCTTTATGGCCGGTTGGACTTAATTACAAATTGATTTTAACCTGACTAAATTGGATACCGCCTTTATGGTCGGTTGGAATTAATTACAAATTTGACTTAATCAAGATACCGCCTATATGGTCGGTTGGTAATTATCACGCAAAGTTAATATATTATAATAAGAGAGATTCTAACCCTAGCATTTTCTTTATTGTTTTATTTACCTTTTACTTTCAAGCATTTACTTTATGTCATTTACTTTATTTAAGCTTTTACTAGACTTAGATATATGTAGTAACTAAACCTGTTATCTGGGGTTATGATGAACTCTAATATCACCGATTTATAAGGGGTTATTTTGTGTCTTGGGTAATATAAAAGTTTATTTATTGAGTCTTAAGCTTAATGCTTCTTGTTAACTGGCCATTAATAAGATTGATCTGGTAAATTTGAAATGAACTTGGAAAAGGGATTTTAGGTTTCAGCCTTAGACTTAATAGCTCACGATCTCCCTTAAGGATATATAATTCTTAATAGATTTCCTTACAGGATAGGAATATACCTGTCGGGCAGAGGTAACCATAATTGGAACTTAATATTAATAAATTCATATAACTTGGTTGACATATGAATACGATTAATTGGGTTATACTGGGTATTTGCATCTGACCATCGGAAAAGGCTTTTTCATAAATTCGTGTTCCATGTTAATAAACCAATATATTGCACCAACGTGAAATAACCACTTCATCTTTAAAAAGATATTGGAATGATTCACAACCCTGGATAGTTTTTAAATTTACTTTCGCGCTATTTTTACTTATTTTAAGTTTAACATCACCATCCAATCAAACAACCAATCCATTAGATACTCGTAAACATTTGACTTCGTAAATTGATAGCTTAGGTATTAAGTCCTCGTGGGATCGATATATCTTATACTACTTGAATGATACGTGCGCTTACGTTATACGTGTGTGACCACGCCGGTCAAGTTTTTGGCGCCGTTGCCGGAGACTTATTTATCTTTCACTATTAATTTTGGGGTTAGATATCTTTACCTGTGTCTATTTTTTTTACTTATTATTTCCGTTTTCTTGTGTTTCAGGTTTTCAGACACTACATGAGAAGAACCAGAAGCTTTGTAATCCGACCGCTTGACCCAGAGATTGAAAGAACCATCAGACAGTTGAGAAAGAAAATGCGAGAAGGTCAAGAAGCACTGATCAATATGGAACTTGAACCTTTGTAAGTTGCACCACCAATTCATATTTGAGACAGAACTATTCCGGTGGTTGACAGCTTCATTTCATGTATTGTATTCCTCCCTTACCAGCAAATGCGTGTGACATCAAAACATGCATCCAAATGATATATAAGTCAGTTCAGTTTGGGGGGACGGCAACTGAAGATCCTAATGCCCACATCAGCAACTTCCTGAAAGTTTACGGCACTTTCAATTACAACCGAGCGGCTGAAGAAGCAATGAGACTGCGTGTTTTTTCATACTCCTTGAAAGATAGAGCTAAGACTTGGCTACATTCACTACCAGAAGGTTCCATCACAACTTGGAACACTCTAGCCACCAAATTCCTTGCAAAGTACTTTCCACCAGCCAGAACTGCAAAGCTGAGGAATGACATCACATCCTTTGTACAACATGACTCAGAATCTCTCTACAAAGCTTGGGAAAGATACAAGGAGTTACTCCGGAAATGTCTTCACCATGAGATAGCAAAATGGCTATAAGTCTAAACCTTATACAATGGACTTTCTGGATTAATGAGAACCACAATTGAAGCTGCGGCTGGAGGAGCTTTAATGGAAAAAGGAGAAGATCAGGCTTGGGACTTGATTGAAAAAATGGCCAATAACAATTCTTTGTGGCCAACAGAAAAGAGCATGATTCAACGAATTACTGGAATTTATGAAGTTGGAGCCAACACAACAGTGAATGCCAAGCTGGATCAGATATGCAAATTCATGGAAGCTCTTAGCATGCAGGGCAATATTGGATCCACAAGTTCACCATATGGAGGAGCACCAGAGTCAGAATCATTCAACCAATATGATGAGACGGTGAATTATGTCAACAATTTCAACAGACAGGGGAACAATCCATATTCCAACACCTACAACCCAGGATGGAGGAATCATCCAAATTTCACATGGAGCAATAATTCAGGGTAAATGAACAATCCACCACCCGGATTCCAACAGCAGAACAAAGTCCATGAGCATGAAAAAGAACCAGGAATAACGGAAGCGCTAGCTCAGTTAAAAAAATATGTTGCTATGTTTCAAAGCCAATTAGCTTTTATAAAGGCACTGGAAAATCAAATTGGACAACTGGCCAATGCTCAGAGTTACAGACCACCTTCCTAGCAACACAGAACCAAATCCAAGAAACAGAGGGAATGAGCAATGTCAAGCCATTACTTTAAAAAGCAGTATTGAAATCAACAAGGATGTTGGAATCAAGACATCCACTGAAGAAGTTCCAAAATAAACAGAGCCACAAATGGAGGAAAAAGAAGCAAAAGAAAAAGATCGAGAAAGATTCACTCCACCTCCACATTTTCCACAACGTCTCCAGAAAAACAAACTGGACAAGCAGTTTGCTCGATTCTTGGAGGTCTTCAAAAAGCTGCATATCAACATTCCATTTGCAGAAGCGTTGGAACAAATGTCTAGCTATGTTAAATTCATGAAAGACATTCTGTCACGAAAGCGGATATTGGGAGATTACGAGACAGTAGCATTGACAGAAGAATGCAGCGCCATCATTCAGAGGAAACTTCCCCCAAATTTGAAAGATCCTGACAGTTTCACCGTCCCATGCACCATAGGAGAACATTACATCGGTAAAGCTTTATGTGATTTAGGTGCTAATGTTAATTTGATGCATTTTTCAATTTACAGGAAACTGCAGATTGGAGAAGCAATGCCCACCTCAGTCTCTCTGCAACTTGCTGATAGAACGCTCGTATTTCCGAGAGGTGTAGTTGAAGATGTGCTAGTCAAAATTGACAAACTCATTCTCCCAGCAGATTTCATTATCCTTGACATGGAAGAAGCCAAAGATGTACCTATCATCCTCGAGAGACCATTCTTGGCTACAGGTCGAACTGTTATTGATGTATAAAAAAGAGAACTAACCATGAAAGTGCAGGACCAAGAAGTTACATTCAATGTTTTCAAAGCCATGAAATTCCCGAGTGATGAAAAGGAAGGGGAATGTTTCAGAATTGATGTTGTAGATAGTATCATCCAGGATACTTATGTAATGCAACTTTCCACGGATAAACTTGAAGCTTGCATCACCAACATGACTGACTGCGAGTTAAATGATGAAATTCTGGAATGTATCAACTATCTTGACAGACTATTTCACTTCAAATCGACACCACATGTGGAAAGTTTGGAATTACCAAAAAATGAGCGAATCAAGCCCTCGATTGAAGAACCACCACAGCTAGACTTGAAGCTACTTCCGAGCCATCTCAGGTATGCATTATTAGGAAACTCTTCTGATTTACCTGTGATTATTTCTTCGTCACTAACATTGGAGCAGGAAGAAAAGTTGCAGAGAGTGTTACGAGAACACAAGAAAGCCATTGGCTGGACTATAGCATACATTCGAGGCATTAGTCCATCATTTTGCATGCACAAGATTCTGATGAACAATGAGTACAAAGCCACAATGGAGCATTAATGGAGACTAAATCCAATCATAAAGGAGGTCGTGAAGAAAGAAATTATCAAATGGTTGGATGCCGACATCCTCTACCCCATCTCTGACAGTACGTGGGTGAGTCCTATGCAATATGTGCCAAAGAAAGGAGGAATTACTGAATCACAAATGAAAAGAATGAGTTGATCCCAACAAGGACGATGACTGGCTGAAGAGTAAGAATGGACTATAGGAAGCTGAACAAAGCAACAAGGAAAGATCATTTCCCGTTACCATTCATTAACCAAATGCTAGACAGATTGGCGGGACATGAGTTATATTATTTTCTGGATGGATACTCGGGGTACAATCAGATTGCCATCACCCCAGAAAAATCATGAGAAAACTATTTTTACATGTCCATATGGTACTTTTGCTTTCCGTAGGATGTCATTTGGACTATGTAATGCTCTTGTCACATTTCAACGTTGCATGATGGCCATCTTCTCATACATGCTGGGATAAGGTATGAAGGTTTTCATGGATGATTTCTCTGTGTTTGGAGACTCGTGTGACCACTGCTTGCAAAATCTGGAACAAGTTTATAAAGATGTGAAGATACCAACCTGGTACTCGGGAGAAATGCCACTTCATGGTGCAAGAAGGTATTGTCCTGAGACATCAGATCTCACAAAAGGGAATCGATGTAGACAAAGCAAAGATCGAGACAATTGAAAAACTACCTCCACCATCATCTGTCAAAGGGATTCGCAGTTTTCTCAGACATGCAGGCTTTTACAGGAGATTTATCAAAGACTTCTCCAAGATTGCTAAACCCCTATGCAATCTTCTGGAGAAAGACGTGCATTTCAACTTCACCAAAGAATGCCATGAAGCTTTTGAGATCTTGAAACAGAAGCTGGTCTCTGCCCCCATCATAGTAGCATCAGACTTGACTCTTCCATTTGAGGTGATGTGCGATGCTAGTGATTTTACTGTAGGTGCAGTTTTGGGACAACGCAAAGCAAAAATCTTCCATACTATTTACTACTCCAGCAGAACTCTGAATGAAGCTCAACTCAACTACACAACCACTGAAAATGAGTTGCTCACAGTTGTGTTCGCTTTTGATAAATTCTGCTATTATCTGCTGGATCCCAAAGTAGTGGTCTACACAAATCATTCAGCAATCAAATACCTGATCGCAAAGAAAGATGCCAAACCTAGATTGATCCGTTGAGTACTTCTGTTGTAAGAATTTGATGTGGAGATTCGAGACAGGAAAATGACATAAAACCAAGTGGCAGATCACTTATCAAGGCTCAAGAATGGAGAAACAGCTGGCAACGAACTGACAATCAAAGAAAATTTTCCAAATGAACAATTATTTGCCATGAAATAGCAGGATGTCCCTTGATATGCTGACTATGTAAACTACATAGTATCGGGAAAATGGTCGTTGGAATGGACTCATCAGCAACAAAAGAAGTTTTTCAAAGAAGTCAAACACTATATCCGGGATGAGCCGTACTTGTGCAAACGATGTGCTGATCAGTTACTGAGACGTTGTGTTCCACATGATGAGGTCAATAGTGTCTTGCAGCATTGTCATTCATCACCATACGGCGGACACTTCAGTGGAAATAAAACTGCAGCCAAAGTCTTACAATCAGGTTTGTTCTGGCCCAGTCTATTTAAAGATGCTTACTTATTTGCTCTTTAATGTGACAGGTACCAGAGAACATGAAATATTTCAAGGAGAAATGAATGACTGCTACAAATATTCTGGAAGTGAAGATATTTGATGTATGAGGAATTGATTTTATGGGTTTTTCTATCATTCGGAAACATGTACATACTAGTTGTAGTAGACTATGTCTCCAAATGGATTGAAGCAATAACACTGCCATCAAATGATTCAAAATTGGTGATAAAATTTCTTAAAAAGAATATTTTCACTCGCTTCGGAACACCTCGTGTAATTATCAGTGATGGTGGCACTCATTTCTGCAACAGATACTTCGATGCACTCCTATCCAAATACGGAGTTACTCATAAAGTTTCCACTGCCTACTATCCACAGTCAATGGACAGGTTGAAGTTTAAAACAGGGAGATCAAAAGAATCTTGGAAAGAACCGTTGGATCAACAAGGAGGGACTGGTCTACAAAACTGGATGACGCATTATGGGCCTACCGGACAGCTTACAAAAACACCTATTGGTTTGTCCCTATATCGAATGGTGTTTGGGAAAGCATGTCATCTGCCAGTGGAGCTTGAACACAAATTATACTGGGCATTGAAGAAGTTAAATCTCGATCCACAAGCAGCAGAGAAAAACGGCTTCACCAACTCAACGAATTGGAGGAATTTCGCCTAAAGGCTTATGAGAATGCCAGAATATACAAAGAAAAGACCAAGAAGTGACATGATCGAAAAATAGTGCGCAGACAACTGGAACCAAGGCAGCAGGTGTTGTTATACAATTCGAGGTTGAAACTTTTCCCTGGAAAGCTGAAATCAATGTGGTCAGGTCCATTTGTGATTACTCAGGTTTTACTATATAGAGCTGTTGAGTTACTTGATCCCAACACCAATGATACATTCAAAGTTAACAGCCAGTGTGTTAAGCACTACTGGGGAGAATCATTTGAGCGACAAAAAGAAGTGTCATACTTTCAGATCCAGCTTAACGTTCGGGCAGTCATGTCTAGCTGACGACTTTAAAATTAGCGCTAACAGGGAGCCAACCCATGCAATTTTTGTATATATTCAGATTTGGTGTGTTTTATTTTTGTGTGATTAATTTGTGTAGGTAAAGTCATATTTCAGGATGGAAGAAGTTATCTCAAAACTTCACAAGCAATTTTCTTTTCTCCCTCTAAACTCTCTGATGAAAGTCTACAAAGCTCGCTTGGAACAAATGAGACTTTTGATGATCAAAGGTATTCCTACTGACATTCGTTGGATTATTGAAGCACGAATCCGATTGGCAGATGAGTCATCTGACTCTTTTATTTCATATCTGTATGGTTTAGGAAGAAGCACCTATGCTAAAAAGAGAAGAGCTAAAAAAATGGGTGTTTACTATAAATGTGCACGCATGACATGTAATACTCGTTGACGTTCTTTAGGAATGATGTCTGATAACCGTGAAGATAAAATTAAATTCATTAGGGATGGCTTGAGTAAGGAGTCTTTATATGACATATCATTGACTCTTGAGACGCATCCCAGTGGATATATACATCACGCAATTCACATGTTATAAGCACAATTCTGAAAAGAAAGACAACATTTAAGTCTCGGGAATCTGACTCTAAAAGACCATGTTTGCCAATTTATAAGAAAATTAGATGGGAAGCTTGTCTCTGACGTATAGATGTCATTCAAGCCGTTACTTCTTGTAAATATTATTATCTTTTTGTCTTTAACTAATAATTATGATTCGTTTTGTTATCTTCTTTTATTTTCTCCGACAGGATCCAGATTTTTTGACTTTCATGATATATTTTACTGTATAGCTAATAATTATCATTTGGCAGGTACTAGTGCTATTATTACTCACCCTTTTTCAGGTTCTATAAATTCAACTCATCATTACACTCTTAAAGGCATCCAGACTTGAGAAAGAAATTAAAAAAAATGTAAGCAACTTCAAGAAAACGAGTTGTAAATATCTGTCTGTTTTGCGGTACTAATGTTGGTTCGAAACCAGAGTTCATTGCAGCAGCACAGGAAATGGGTAGAGTCATAGCTGAAAGGAATATTCACCTAGTATATGACGGTGGCAATCTTGGACTAATGAGGATCATTTCAAGGGCTGTACAGGAAGGAGGTAGTCAAGTTCTGGGAATCATTCTAAAACCTTTGGCAGATGTGAATATTATAGGGCCATCAAACGGAGAGGAACTTATCGTGCCAGGTATGTCTGAATGACTGGTTGAAATGATTAATCGTGCTGATGTTTTTATTGCTTTTCCAGGTGGCTTGGGCACGATGGATGAAATTTTTACAGTACTATCTTGGACGAACCTGAATATACACCAGAAACCGATTGGATTATTTAACGCTGATGGATTTTATGATTTTCTTTGTGTGTTTCTTGATGATGCCCGGAGAAATGGGTTAGTGTCAAAACCTGTAAAAGAAATCCTCTTCACTACCAAAACAGCCAATGATTTAATTGACCAAATCTTAGTTTTTGAACCATAAATTGACCTTATTCTTTCCAAGATAAACTGGTCCGATAATGATCGTGGTAAAAAGCGTCGGATTAACCTGAATCTTAACCTTTAATTTTCTTTCTAGATGTAGAATTTCAGCTAACCAGGTAATGTCTTCTAAACTCTTCTTATTCTTTTTAAGACATTGGGGACAATGTCTCAATTAGGTTTGGGGGAGAGGAATAGTTGACTAGTATCTTGTTTTTATTGTGTTATTTTTATTTGATTTTTAGTCAAAAATTTTCAAAAAATAAAAATATACAAAATATTTTATTTTTGTGTTTCTAATTTGATTAATCAGGTGAAATTGGTGTGAGATAGCTGTGTAAGGAATTTTCACTCCTGAGACGTATCTCAATCTATTTCGTAACAAGTTAATTTTTTTATTTCCTTTTGAATTATTTAATTTGTGAATTCTCCATAATACTGATTAAAATTGAAACTTCGTATGCTCAGTTGACAAGTGTTATCAACATACATAGTAACAAATGGACATGGGCTGTAAGTGAAAAGTTTGTAATATTCAGTGCTCTAGTTTATTGGAGGAAGCATTTAAAAGCGATGGAATAAAAAAAACATTGTTGTGTATATAAATAATTAACCATGCTTTTACCTAGTAACCAGACATCTTGCCTCAGTAAGCAGTAATTATTCGCGTAAAACGGAAAAGCCTGAGTTAAAAATAATAAGGTTCTTACTTAGTAACCGGACGTCTTGCCTCAGTAAAGAGTGATTGTTCGCGTCAAACGGGAGAACTTTAAACATTTGAGATCCGAGTAATTAAGTCCATATGGGTGTCTTTACACCTAGTGCCCTAAAGCCAACTGGTTTGGGAGTCACTGGCCCAAAGCTCGCTACAATGATCAAATATGTTATATTTTATTTCAGTCAAAAAAAAAGATTCATTGCTAAAAATGTGTGAATTCTGATATGACTTTAGGAAAAAATTATTACTCTTTTTCAACTACACTTGTGAATATTGTGGGCACAATGAGCTGATTAATACCTTGTTGGCTGTGTACATGGAGAATGATAAAAATAATCAGAGAATTTACTTATTTGGTAATTTAGAAAGAAATAAAACAACTACTAACTTGGATAAGAAGTTTCACTTGTTTAGTCACTAACTTGTTTATTCTCTTTTCTCTTGTCTTTTTGTTTTTGTATGCATTAGATTGACGTTTGTGGGTATCGTTGCTGTAAGCCCTCACGAGACTACAACTCGTCCATTAGGGACACATAGGGGTTTAAAGGCTTGTTGCATATGCTAAATGCAACCGTGATCCCTACGAAAGTGACTTAGTTTAATTTTATTTTAAAGTTGTTTATTGTATTTTATTTTGTTGTTTTGCTCGAGGACTAGCAAAATATTAGGTTTGGGGTGTGATAAGCGGTAAATATATCAATATTTACCGTCCATTTTGACTTAATATTTTGTATAGTTTCTTGAGTTTTATGAATATTATGATGTGTTTTGTAGATAAAAAAAATAACATGATTTTATGGAATCAAATCAGGGCCAAAACAGCGAAAAATGGACAAAAAGGGAAATAAATGTAAATTACCTGCTAAAATGCACCGTTTGCTAAAATACACCGTTGCTAAAATGCGCCGCTAAAATACGCCGGACACGTGTCACAATCAGAGAAGTTTGCTAGCATGCGTCTGCCACGTGTCAACATCCCAACAAAATATGCTAACGTACACCGGACACGTGTCATCATCACATGATGCCGATAATCATCATCGCCACATCAGCACATACGTCATCAGTGACATCAGCATAATAATTCAGTGGTCGCCACGTCAGTACTTAGGTTAGCCAATAATTCAGTTGCCGACAGCCGCGTGCCATATGTCATCATCTCCGCGAAGCCCGTGCCACGCGTCCAAAATCAACGGCGCGTCGCGACGTGAAAGGTTGCACGCGTCACGACGCGAGAGGCCAGGATTTGTCTATAAATTAAGGCCGATTTCAGAATTCCAATTCATACTTTCTTCTGGGAATTTTCTTAAGAATATTAAGAAGATTGTATCTTGCTTGTTTATTTTCAGCTTTCTGTATTTAATTTATTTTAATTTACGCAATAGTTATTTCTTTACTTTACTTTTCAGTCTTTATTTTTACTTTTCAGCATTAGGAGGTAATTCCTCTCTGCTGGGGTTAAAGATTAATCTTTTATTACTAATATTTAGATTAATCTCACTTAATTATAATATATAAACTATTTAAAACCTGACTTAATGGGATACCATCTTTATGGTCGGTTGGACTTAATTACAAATTGATTTTATATAGGTAGGACAAAGATAGGGTTTCCTTTGTGAAAAACTGGCTCAAAACGCGTCCAAAATAACCCACTTACACATGGATGTTTCAATGCCCCTCAAACATAAAATTTATGCCTCCGAGAGTTCGAATGCGCAGACGAACGCAATTCGAACGCATATCGCGGATTGATTTTGAGGTGCAACGTAAAGCACTTGTAACTTTTTTGTCTCTTGGCCAAATCATACGTTCTTTATATGTACGTGATCGTCTTCGAGTCTAATTTTCAATGACACTGACCTCATGTCAATTAGAGCTCTAAATCTTCTGCAATGTCCAAAATAGTTAACATCGCTCTAATATCTCTATCTAACGTTGTCTAATTACTCTGAGATCTTCAACCCTCATTACAACTCAATTGAACTTATTTTATTACGGAAGTTGCCAACACACATGGAACTAACGGGCTTTATCATGATAAACGGAAAATGAAAGTGAGATTGGAAGTCTTTCAAGGATTTTTGTTGTTGCTAAATATGTACCTGTAGATCTCTTACCTACTCAATACCATATATATATTTTTAATATTTATGTTGGTACCAGATAAATGTAATAGTAGAAAATATTTAAGCAATATGGGCAGTTAATTGGTTGAGGAAAAGATGAGAGAAATACAACTAAGATGATTCAGGAACTTTTAACAAAAAAGTTTAAGTGCCCCGTTAGAAAATGAAATCAAATTGAGTGGGTACATGTCAAGCGAAGTTAGGAAAAACATATATCGACATGGATAAAAAATATAAAAAGATTATATTTTACCGAATTTAATAAAATATGATTTTTGATATATCACAATAAGATCAAAAGATTTATATACTATATCTAACTAGTGAGGAAACAAATGTTTTATTTGGTTTGGTTTGGTTTGATAATGATTTTGAAAATTCATCTGCTCACCTTTCATTCAGATTGTTAGCAACATAGTCGCGTACTGGATTTTGATGATGCAACGCGAGTAAAGACTTCGACGCGCAACAACGAGATATTCCAAAAAGTTGTCGAAGCATGCGGTAGTGAAAAGCGAGAATGTGAAGACTTGCGGAAAATTGAAGAATTCATGTTAAGTCTTAGCTTAGGGCTCTATTTGTATTGTGAATTGTATATTCAAGTGCCTAAGCTCATAGGATTGCATGTACATTCATTTAGATGCATTAGGGTCATGACAAAATGCCTTAAACCTTCCTTATTATGCATTTTGATCAGAAACCGGCATATCGGTGCCATACCGGTGCCCGTACCGGTCAAGTTCCCATGTATATAAAGCTACTGGAACAGGCACAACCAAACCGGTGTCCATACTGTTCTTTAATCCGGTCGTCATGGGGATTGCATGCTTACTGGAACCGGCGAGCCCCATACCGGTGAACCTATGGAATGCATGGCTACTGGAACCGGCACAAACCAAACCGGTCTACATACCGGTCTAACAGATGGATTCTCCAAACGGCTAGTTCCCTTAATGGAATCGGTAAGGACCAAACCGGTCACCATACCGGTCTAACAGCTGGTTTATCCCAACGGCTATATTACCGTTGGAGACCAGCATACCGGTCTAGCAGAGACCGGCATACCGATCTCAACAGTGTTTGTTGGAGATATTTTTCATTTATTATATAAATGAACCCCAACTCATTTTGTCATAGTTAGAGACATCATATACAATCTTCATATATTTTCTCTAAGGCAAAACAAGAGAGTTATCACACATTCATAATCAAACACTCTCAAGCTCACACACACACCTTCATATCATTCGGTAGTGAGCTTAGAACACTTGGGTTTGCAACTCACACAATCTTCTTAAAATTTGTGAGTGCCCAAGTGCGTTCTAAATCTTCTTATAAAAAACACTTGCTGTTTTTGAAATCCCATTGTCTGGGTAGTTGTAAAGGTTTGTGAGTGAGCCTACGAACAAAACTCAAATTGTAAAAGGTTTGGAGTGCACCTTTGCGGAAAACTCTTGGTTGCAGGTGAACCACAGAAACTTGATTTTAGTGGAAATCTTCAAGCGAGGCTTGGGGGAGTGGACGAAGGCACGTTTGGCCGAACCACTATAAATCTCGGTGTAGTATTCTCTTTCCCTATACTTTTTCTTATTGCAAGTTTATTTATGTTTATGTTTATTGAATAGAAAACTTGCATATATGTTATTAATTGAAATAGAGAAAATTAACCTAAGTGCTTATTTGGTAATAAGAGTTAAAATCGGCAAAGATTTTATAATTCCGCACTTATAGGCGATAACCCAATTCACCCCCCTCTTGGGTATAGAGATTGTTTATCGCCTTTGCTTGTAGGTAAGTTCAATTGGTATCAGAGCGAGGTATTCTCTACAAGACTTAGCCTTCCGAGAATAGATCATGGCTTCTATAAGCAACTCATCAAATCTTGCCGAAGGATTTTCAACAACAAGACCTCCGTTTTACACCGGAACATACTACAATTATTGGAAAATGAGGATGTTGAATTATCTCCTTGCCGTAGATCCACAATCATATTTGGTTATTACACAGGGTGAAAAAAGTGCCAACAGAGAAGGATAGCAACGAGGTTTCTATTCCTAAGACGAGTTTAGAATGGGATAATGATGACTTAAAACAAGCCTAAAAAATGCTAAGGCACTCAACCAACTTCTATGTGCCATGGATCGGGATCAAGTAAGCAAGCTTTCGGAATGTGGAAACGCATATGATTTATGCAAGTCATTGGAAATGATCAACGAGGGCACAAGTCAAGTGAAAGAATCCAAAATCAACCGGTTTATGTGCGAATTGGACAATTTCAAGATGGAATCCGGGGAAGAAATTGATTTAATGATTTCGAGGTTCACAATCATCATAAATCATTTGGCCGCTTTGGGAAAGGTCATTGGGCCATCTGATCAAGTGAAGAAAATTTTGAGATCGCTCCTGAAGGAATTTATAAGCTACACATCCTCCATTAGAGAAGCAAATGACATGAACACTTTGAAGATGGATGATTTAGTCGGTAAATTGCTTGAATACGAATTGGAGATCAAGATGGATAAAAAGAAGGAAGATGAGAAAAGGAAAAGGAAAAGGAAATGATTGGCCTTAAAAGCGAGAAGAAGAGACGACTCAAGCTCAAGCTCAAGTGATAGTGATGATGAGTTGGCTCAAATAAACAAGAACTTCAAAAAGCTCCTCAAATCCGTAAAGCAAAAGGGAAAATCAAAATCGGATGATAAGAAATAAGAAAAAAGACATTGGAAGAACAAGAAAATTGTTTGTTATAAATGCAACAAACCGGGTCATAAAGCTATGGATTGCCCATTAAAGAGGATGGAAGGAAAATCTAAGAAAAAGGCAATGAAAGCAACTTCATCTTGGAGCGATAGCGACTCCAGCTCATCCGAGGAGGAAGAAGCCAAAGAAAGAACAAATCTAGCATTCATGGCTATCGAGGATGAGGATTTCTCCTTTGAAAGTGAAGAAGAAGAGGTACACAACTCTCAAGACTATGATGATTTACTTAATGCTTTTAATGGCTTAAATGAGTTGTGTGATATGCTTAAAAAGAAATTAAAATTGGTCAAAAATCAGCATGCTACAATTAAAAATGATCATGCATCTTGTATGGATAAATTTCATGTTTTAGATAATGAGATGATATGCTTAAAAGCCAAACATGAAAAAGAGATTGCATACTTAAATGATGAAAATGCATGTTTAAAAATTAAAAAGCTAGAACTTGAAAATGCCATATCTAATATGCCATCTAGCTCTAAATTATGCAATTGCGAATCTATTTTGAATGAAAATGTTTTATTACATACAAAAGTTATAGATTTGCAAAACATTATTAGCAAATTCAGATTAGGACATGAAAATTTTAATATGCTTATTGGATCCAAAAAATGTGTATTTAAAAGAGAAGGATTAGGATATAGGCCTTATGTTAAGAGAAAAGTTTTGAGAATTATTTTGTTAAGGCATTCGATTCTCATGCTAAAAATGCTATCAATAAAAATGTCACATGTCATGCATGTAATGAAAAATCACATAAAATTTTTGAATGCATGAACAAGAATGTGATTAACAATGCATGGATTCCTTAAGAAATCAAAATTAACCCCAATGGACCCAAGAGAGTTTGGGTACCAAAATATAATTTATAATTTTGTAGGGGAGCTTTAGGAATGATCATAAAGAGAATTGCGAATTGATCCCAAAGGCTCAAAGAAATGAGGAATCACAACGGTAAAGGTAAAATCTGTATTCACGAAATATTGGTATAGTTTCCTCTAAATTGTGTATGTATGCATATTTTTAAATTTTGACATCATTGTTTAATGCACACATCTATTGGTATCTCATTTATATTTAAATTTTTGATTCTCCACTTTTTAATAATTTCAAAGGGGGAGAAATCATTTGAGAATGAGGTTAAAACTTGTATAACTGATGAGTGGTAATTATATCACTATTTCCCCTTATTTAACCTAATATTTTGTATAGTTTCTCGAGTTTTATGAATGTTTTGATGTGTTTTTGTTTATTTTATAGATAAAAATAATATTGGGACTTAATGGAATCAACTCGGGGCTAAAATGATGATATCCGGAGGAAAAAAAGTCAAAAACGAAAATTTACTGTAAGCGTCACGAAGTGCAGTCCTAAATTCAAATTTGCGCAAATTTGGTATTTTGGCCATAACTTTTTCATCTGATATCCGATTGAGCTGATTCAGGTTGCAGATTTAAGAAGACTCAAAGATCTACAACTTTGAAATTTTAAATATTTTCGAATTCCAAATTTTTGCAAGACCGAAATTAACGAATATTCCAATGTGTTTTGTGTAATTACTAAAGTCATTATCAAAAAATAAAAAAATGGAAAATAACAATTTACAATTGTCAAACATCCACAAAACATGCTTGCATGTTTAGTGGAGTGTTTTTTGGAGTGTCTTGTGGCATGTTTGGTGGAGTGTTTGGTGGAGGATTTTGTGAAGTGTTTGGTGGAGTGTTTGGTGGAGCAATTGGTGGAGAAATTGGTGGAAGCCTTTAGATTTTCCTATAAATACCAAGCCATTTCATTTGTAATTCTCATGATTTCCTTAGGTTTTTGTAAGGAATTTAAGGATTGCATCTTGTTTGTATTTATTTTCAGTATTTAATTTATGCATTTTTATTTTCAGTAATAGTAGTAGTTTATTTTCTTTTATTTACTTTTATTTTTGTAGTTAATTTTCCGCTGGGGGAAGGGTGAAGCTTTTATTATTTAGTTTAGATTAATCTCCCTTAATTATAATATAGAAATTATAATTTAACATAAAAGGTTATACCGTCTTAATGGCTGGTTTTATTTATTTGACATAATGTGACACCGCCTATATGGCCGGTCTTTATGTGACAGATGATTACCGCCTATATGAAAGGTTTATGGACAAATAATGATACCGCATTTATGATCGGTTGGACTTAATTGAAAATCTGACTTAATGATGATACCACTTATATGGTCGGTTGGTAATATCACGGATAATTTCTGTATTATAATAATGGAGATTTCTAAATTAGAAGTAGTAAAGGTGGATCACCTAACCCCATATTTTATTTTTATTCTAGGGAAGTGATGAAACACAATATTAACATGCTTAATAATTGATTTAATTATATTATGGGTAATTCTTTAGTTTTTTATTGAGTCTTAAGCTTAATGCTTCTTGTTAATTGGCCATTAATAAGATTGATTTGGTAAACTTAAAATGAACTTGACGAATGGATTTTAGGTTTCAGCCTTAGATTTAATAGCCCATGATCTTCCTTGAAGATAGATAATCCTTTAATAGATTTCCTTACATGATAGACATATTCCTGTCGGGCGGGGGTAGCCACTTTTGGAACTTGAACTTGATGAATTCAGGTAACTTGGTTAACATAGACATATGATTAATTGAGTTATTTGGGTATTTGCGTCTGACCATCGACAGAGGCTTTTGCATATCTTCGTGTTCCAGGTTAGCAAACTGACTTATTACATATATATAAGAGAATCAATTCATCTTTAGGATAATATTGTGTGGAATCACAACCCTAGATCTCTGTGTCTTTATTTATTTTTCTTAGTATTTTCTTTTGTTTATTTTATTTAAGGAAACCCATATTCAACCAACCAAAAGCAATCATTCTCTTCTCCCTTAATTAGATACTTGTAAATAAATAGTATCAATAATTAATAACAACAGTAGGAATTAAGTCCTCGTGGGATCGATATTTTTATACTACTTGAACGATACGTGGGCTTGCATTATACGCGTGTGATTACGCACCGGTCAAGTTTTTGGCGCCGTTGTCGGGGACTTATATTTCTTGAGTTGTTAATTTTGAAGCTATCTAATTTACTTGTATCTAATTTTCTTTATTTTTATCTGTAATTTTTATTTCTCTCTTTTATTTTTCAGGTGGTTGACATTGAACACTATTGGGAGATTGAGAGATTACGAGCTTTACTAGAAGAAGATACACCCCAAATCTGGGAGCAACAGTCTGATTTTCTGAGGCCTGTTGCCCAGTCCAACAATTATCACTGGATGTCAGAACCAAGCAATATTGCATTTGCTCAACAGAACGCAATGGGGAGATATGTAATATGTGATGGTACCACCCGAGCGATCAATATATATACCTTTTAGAGTGGCAGAATTATCGGAATAATGCAAGGTACGAAGAACCAACATATTTCACTAGCTCATATTCTCCATCTTATCCACCATCCACCTACGATCTTCATCAAGAACCAGAAACATTTCACCAAAGGAAAAAAAAGATGATAAGAGAGATGATGGACATACTCAAGAAGAGTAATGAAAAGTGGGAAAACATGCTTCAGAGTCAAACAACATCCATCAAGAGAATGACAGATCAAGTGAGACAATTAACAGAAAACCAAAGCTACATACCTCAAGGACCATTTTCAGATGACACACTGATGAAGCCTTGAGTACCAAGCATTTCACGATGACACTTTAGCAGAAGAGGAGGCTGAACAGTATCAGGAACCGGAGGTATCAGTTCAGGAACCCGAACCGGCAAAGTCTCGATTCGATTTTTATTATTCGGACTCTGACGAGGATGAAGAAGTAGAGTTGTTTGTGCCAACTAGAATTGAGGATGAAATCTAGTATCCTCAAAATGAAGATCTTGGAGAATGCTTTGCACTAATGTTTGAAGAAGAGCTACTTGAGCCAGTAATATCAGAGGATGAAGACTTAAAAACAGACACATTTTTACATCCTCAGGTTGACACTTATGCATCATGCATTTCACAAATGACAGATGAAGAATTGAATGCGGAAATCCTAAAATACATATGTGAAGAAAAGATGGAGCAAGAAGCAGAGCAAATGGAGGAGCAACTGTGTGGACAACAGGACCTGGGCGACGCATCTTCTAGGTCGCGGCCTAGTTGGGAAATACTAAATAATATGGAGTCGCCACCCGGTGTGAACCGGGACAAAGATTTAAGGCCGCACTCACCCCTCGCAAGGGAAGACCTCAAACCGTTGGGTTCGGAATGGTCCCTTACTCATGTCACTTGTAATGAAAGGATTTATGTAATAATTTAATCAAGCTAAGTAACACTTATTTCCAAGAGTATCATGCTTCTAAATTCTCATATGCAAAATGAAACTTATGCACACATTTCACATATATCTCATATCCAAAATCGCATGCTTAACATATATCAAAATAGCAACGGACATACAACTTTATTTGCATATTACATTCAAGAAAACACAAGCACACATATTAACCATACAAACATACATATGGGCACTTTTCCAAGTGGTACGTGGAATTGTATCCCAAGTACACACACCGCACTACCGTCCATTCGGAATCGGCTACGGAATTTACGTCTGAGTTTCCATCCGATATACCACAAGAATAATACTCAAATGTTATCACGACACAAGCATATGAATTGTAATTTATTAACATAGTTGTATTCATACATGTGGGGATAGCTACTAGGAAAACTATGCATGAAATCTAATGAAGATGACTCGATTCAGTGGGTGCGCGTTCGTGTAGCGTTCGTAAACGCGTTCGAACGGTAAACAGAAGGTTCGCGTTCGTGTAGCGTCCGAGAACGCGTTCGAACGGAACCAGACCTGATGCATTATGAAACTAAGAAAGTGCGTGGGCGTTCATATAGCGTTCGTAAACGCGTTCGAACGATAAACAGAAGGTTCGCGTTCGTATGGCGTTTGATAACGCGTTCGAACGGAAGTGAAACAGAATGCTCACGTTCGTATGGCGTTTGTTAACGCGTTCGAACGGAAATGAAACAGAATGCCTACGTTCGTATGGCGTTCGTGAACGCGTTCGAACGTAAGCAAGACCTGATGCATGACAAGGCAAAATACATGCGCGTTCGAGTTGCGTTCGTAAACGCGTTCGAACGGGAACAGACCTGATGCATGAAATGGGATGCAATGCATAAACAACAAAATAAAGGGGGGGCGCGGCGAAGTACTGCCGTAAAGGTGGCCTTTTGGGGCTCTTGATCTCTCAAAGAGAGGACCTTTAGACCAACATACTAAGCCCATGCGCTCGACTGAATCATGCATACATAGAATGAAAGGCAATAATATTAAACATAGTGTGCCCGATTGGACGTATCTTGTATCCAACCGAACACACATCAACCGGCGCGGCAAAGCCTCGTGGTAACGGGCTTTAGCCCATCCCCATAGAGGATCTCACATCGCACTTACTAAGCCCATGCGCTCGGTTGAATCATGCACACGAAAATAAAGACAATCATATCAAACTAAGTATGTCCGATTGAACGTATTTCGCATTCAACCGAACACACATCAATCGGTGCGGCAAAGCATCGTGGTGAAGGATTTTAACCCTCCAATTAGGGAACCTTTCATCGCACTTACTAAGCCCATGCACTCGATCGTATCATGGGATTAAACAACATGCAGAATTTAAATGACAAGAATTAAATAAACCAAAGAAACTCAAAACAATAGGAGGTGCCGTTTTACTCAAGTGGTACGTGGAGTTGTGTCCCAAGTACAGACCGCACTACCGTCCATTCGGATTCGGCTACGGAATTTACGTCTGGGTTTCCATCCTATATACCACAAGAGACGACACTCTTCCATTCATCCAATACCCACAACACGCATCATACACACAACAAATGCCACAAATACAGAAAATATAATCAAAATAAATAACCAGAAATATGCTTGTGATCTCCAATCTCTCTAGCTCATACACACAATTCACACTAGAATTATAGCAAGAAATATTAGACATCACAAGCATATCACTCCCTTGATCCTCACCCTCACACCACCGAAAATCACACCAAAATAATCCCTAACCACCACCGAAAATCACACAAAACATAGCAACCTAAACCACTCCCAAAACAGTCCTTAATCCCTTAAAACGGTAACCTAAAAGACACTTACAATCCTTGAAATAATCACACAAAAACCACACCAAAAGAACATCAAAACAGTCCACCAACAATAAGCAGAAAATACAGAGGGAACAGCAGCAAAACCATAAGGAAACAGCAGCAAAACGGAGTCGGAACAGTAGCTCGAGTGGCCGGACAGCGAAGGAAGAGGCAAACCAGTGAACCAGAAAAGTTGCGGAGCTTTACCCCCCTTTCGATCTTCGTGGAACGCGAGTCCGAGAGACAGCTTAAAAGGTTAGACCTGAGGGTATCTATCACACTTACTCGTATTTAATTTCTGGTTATTTATTTTGATTATATTTTCTGTATTTGTGGCATTTGTTGTGTGTATGATGCGTGTTGTGGGTATTGGATGAATGGAAGAGTGTCGTCTCTTGTGGTATATAGGATGGAAACCCAGACGTAAATTCCGTAGCCGAATCCGAATGGACGGTAGTGCGGTCTGTACTTGGGACACAACTCCACGTACCACTTGAGTAAAACGGCACCTCCTCTTGTTTTGAGTTGCTTTGGTTTATTTAATTCTTGTCATTTAAATTCTGCATGTTGTTTAATCCCATAATACGATCGAGTGCATGGGCTTAGTAAGTGCGATGAAAGGTTCCCTAATTGGAGGGTTAAAATCCTTCACCACGATGCTTTGCCGCACCGATTGATGTGTGTTCGGTTGAATGCGAAATACGTTCAATCGGACATACTTAGTTTGATATGATTGTCTTTATTTTCGTGTGCATGATTCAACCGAGCGCATAGGCTTAGTAAGTGCGATGTGAGATCCCCTATGGGGATGGGCTAAAGCCCGTTACCACGAGGCTTTGCCGCGCCGGTTGATGTGTGTTCGGTTGGATACAAGATACGTCCAATCAGGCACACTATGTTTAATATTATTGCCTTTCATTCTATGTATGCATGATTCAGTCGAGCGCATGGGCTTAGTATGTTGGTCTAAAGGTCCTCTCTTTGAGAGATCAAGAGCCCCAAAAGGCCACCTTTACGGCAGTACTTCGCCGCGCCCCCCCCCTTTATTTTGTTGTTTATGCATTGCATCCCATTTCATGCATCAGGTCTGTTCCCGTTCGAACGCGTTTACGAACGCAACTCGAACGCGCATGTATTTTGCCTTGTCATGCATCAGGTCTTGCTTACGTTCGAACGCGTTCACGAACGCCATACGAACGTAGGCATTCTGTTTCATTTCCGTTCGAACGCGTTAACAAACGCCATACGAACGTGAGCATTCTGTTTCACTTCCGTTCGAACGCGTTATCAAACGCCATACGAACGCGAACCTTCTGTTTATCGTTCGAACGCGTTTACGAACGCTATATGAACGCCCACGCACTTTCTTAGTTTCATAATGCATCAGGTCTGGTTCCGTTCGAACGCGTTCTCGGACGCTACACGAACGCGAACCTTCTGTTTACCGTTCGAACGCGTTTACGAACGCTACACGAACGCGCACCCACTGAATCGAGTCATCTTCATTAGATTTCATGCATAGTTTTCCTAGTAGCTATCCCCACATGTATGAATACAACTATGTTAATAAATTACAATTCATATGCTTGTGTCGTGATAACATTTGAGTATTATTTCTTGTGGTATATCGGATGGAAACTCAGACGTAAATTCCGTAGCCGATTCCGAATGGACGGTAGTGCGGTCTGTACTTGGGATACAATTCCACGTACCACTTGGAAAAGTGCCCATATGTATGTTTGTATGGTTAATATGTGTGCTTGTGTTTTCTTGAATGTAATATGCAAATAAAGTTGTATGTCCGTTGCTATTTTGATATATGTTAAGCATGCGATTTTGGATATGAGATATATGTGAAATGTGTGCATAAGTTTCATTTTGCATATGAGAATTTAGAAGCATGATACTCTTGGAAATAAGTGTTACTTAAGCTTGATTAAATTATTACATAAATCCTTTCATTACAAGTGACATGAGTAAGGGACCATTCCGAACCCAACGGTTTGAGGTCTTCCCTTGCGAGGGGTGAGTGCAGCCTTAAATCTTTATCCCGGTTCACACCGGGTGGCGACTCCATATTATTTAGTATTTCCCAACTAGGCCGCGAGCCTAGAACATGCGTCGCCCAGGTCCTGTTGTCCACAAACTGTTTGACCAAATTGAAGATCTCAGGCATTCAATAGAAACATCATTATTTTGGGGAGTACAGATCAAAGACATCACCCAGAAGCTTGACATAATGAAACTTCAATTCAAAGTCAAGCACCATACAAGACCTCCTGATTTTCTTTCTTTCTTTTCAGGAACCACTGGAGGGACAAAGTTTAAAAAGGTGGCACGAGCACTGAATAAGATAAAATTCTTTTTGCCACTTTACCGTTGGAAGAGACCCTTCAAAAGCAACGCTCATGGGATTGTCTTTAATCGAACATCCAAAATGACGCTGAAACCTCTTTGACAGATGGATTTCAATCACGTCTGGCTGAAGATGAAAAATTTAGCGCTAGCAGGGAGGCAACCCATGCAATTTGTTGTAATTTTTGTTTTCATATTTTGTGTATACATGTTGTAGAGTTTTTAATTTTATGTGTTAGTTTTTCAGGGAAAAGCACAAACGAAGCATTTAAGAAGGAATGGTGTTTGGAAATCACAGAGACGAGAGCTAATTCATTAGTGATGGCTGAGTAAAGAATGGATTCTTGAGACGCATCCTAATGAATTTATACTAAGCGAGTGGCGTATTGAGTACACAATTCTGTTGCCTTAATAATTACTTTGGTTTGCTTTTCCCTTGTAATTATCTTTATTTTCACCGACAGGATCCAGACTTTTTGACCTTTCACGATTGATTTTATTTAACTAACAATCGTCATTTGGAAGATACTAATGCTATTATTACTCACCCTTTTTCAAGTACTATAAATTCAGCCCGTCATTGCACTTTTGAAGGCATCCAGGTTTGAGAAAGAAAAAAAATAGAAGCCACTTCAAGAAGACGAGTTGAGAACATTTGTGTGTTTTGCGGTACTAGTGTTGGTACTAAGCCACAATACGTAGAGGCAGCACATGAATTGGGTCGAGTTATTGCTGCAATGAATAAGAACATAGTATATGGCGGGGTCAATCTTGGACTAATGGGGATCGTTTCAAAAGCTGTATAGGAAGGAGGCAGTCCAGTTTTGGGAATCATCCCAAAGCCCTTGGCGGAGGCGAATCTGATTAGACCATCAAACGGAGAGGAACTGATCGTACCAGGTATGTCCGAGCGACTGGTGGAAATGATTAACCGTGCAGATCCTTTTATTGCTTTGCCAGGTGGCTTGGGCACATCGGAGGAAATTTTTATAGTGCTATCTTGGGCGAACTTTAACATACACCAGAAACCAATTGGGTTGTTTAACATTGATGGATTTTATGATTTTCTTTGTGTGTTTCTTGATGATGTCCGGAGAAATGGGTTCGTGACAAAACCTTTGAAAGAACTCATATTCACTGCCAGAACTGCCCATGATTTACTTGACCAAATCTTAGCTTATGAACCACAGATTGACCCTATCATTTCCAAGATAAAATGGTCCGAAGATGATCGTGGTAAGAAGCGTTGGATAAATCTGGATCTTAACCTGTAATTTTCTTTCTAGACGTAGCATTTCAGCTAAACAGGTACGGTTTTCTAAACTCTTCTTCTACTTTTTAAGATATTGGAGACAACGTCTTATTTAGATTTGGGGGAGGAGAATAGTTAATAGTATCTTGTTTTTATTGTGTTATTTTTAGTCTAAAAGTTTTCGAAAAATAAAAAAAAAATTGAAAAATTTTATAAAATAATCAATTTTTTTTTTATGTTTTTTGCTTTTTTAATTTGATTAATCAGGTGAAATTGGTACGAGATAGTTGTGTAAGGAATTACCATTCCTGAGACGTATCTCAACCTATTTCGGAACAAGTTAATTTTTGTTTATTTCCATTTGAATTATTTAATTTGTGTATTCTCCATAAAACTGACTAAAATGAATCTTCATATGCTTAGTTGGCAGATATTATCAACATACATGGTAACATACGGACATGAGTAGTAATTGACGAGTTTGTAATATTCAGTGCTCTAGTTAATTCGATAAAGCATCTAAAAAAAATGATGGGATAAAAAAAAGATCTGAGATCCGAGTTATTAAGTCCGTATGGGTGTTTCAACACCTAGTGCCCTAAAACCAACTGGTTTGGGAGTCATTGGCCCAAAGCTCGCTACATGGATCAAATATGTTGCAAAAAATATATATATCTGAAGTCTGAGTAATTAAGTCTGTATGGGTGTCTTAACACCTAGTGTCCTAAAGCCAACTGGTTTGGGAGCCACTGGCATAAAGCTCGCTACATATACGGAAAATATTGTATATAAATAAAAAAATCAGAAAAATCAGAAAAAAATTATTCCAATGATACAAAAAGGTGTGAATTCTGATAAAACTTTAGGACAAAAATATTACTCTCTTCTCAACTGTACTTGTGACTATTGTTGACAAAATGAGTTGATTAATATTTTGTTGGTTGTGTATATGAAGAATGGTAAAAATAATCGGAGAATTTACTTATTCGGTAATTTAGAAAAAACGAAAACAATTACTAACTTGAGTAGAAGTTTCACATGTTTAGTCACTAACTTCTTTATTCTCTTTTCTCTTGTCTTTTTGCTTTTGTGTGCATTAGTTTTACTATCTTTTTACTTTTATCAAACGTTTGTGGGTATCGTTGCTGTAAACCCTCACGAGACTACAACTCGTCCACAAGGGACACCTAGGGGTTTAAAGGCTTGTTCCATATGTTAAATGCAACCGTGATCCCTATGAAAGTGGCTTAGCTTAATTTTATTTTAAAGATTTTTATGTTATTTTATTTTATTGTTTTGCTCGAGGACTAGCAAAATGTTAGGTTTAGGGGTGTGATGAGTGGTAATTATATCACTATTTCCCACTCATTTAACCTAATATTTTGTATAATTTCTCGAGTTTTATGAATGTTTTGATGTTTTTTTGTTTATTTTACAGATAAAAATAATATTGGGACTTAATGGAATCAACTCAGGGCTAAAACGATGAAATCCGGAGGAACAAAAGTCAAAAACGAAAATTTACTGTAAGCGTCACGAAGTGTAGTCCTAAATTCCAAATTTGCGCAAGTTTGGTATTTTGGCCATAAATTTTTCATCTGATATCTGATTGAGCTAATTCATGTTACAGATTAAATAAGACTCAAATATCTACAACTTTGAAATTTTAAATATTTTCGAATTCCAAAGTTTTCAAGACCGAAATTAACGAATAATCCAATGTGTTTTGTGCAATTACTAAAGTCATTATCAAAAATAAAAAAATGGAAAATGACAATTTACAATTGTCAAACATCCACAAAACATGCTTGCATGTTTGGTGGAGTGTTTTGTGGAGTGTCTTGTGGCATGTTTGGTGGAGTGTTTAGTGGAGGATTTTGTGAAGTGTTTGGTGGAGTGTTTGGTGGAGCAATTGGTGGAGAAATTGGTGGAAGCCTTTAGATTTTCCTATAAATACCAAATCATTTCATTTGTAATTCTCATGCTTTCCTTAGGTTTTTGTAAGGAATTTAAGGATTGCATCTTGTTTGTATTTATTTTCAGTATTTAACTTATGCATTTTTATTTTCAGTAATAGTAGTAGTTTATTTTATTTTATTTACTTTTATGTTTTGTAGTTAATTTTCCGCTGGGGGAAGGGTGAAGCTTTTATTATTTTAGTTTAGATTAATCTCCCTTAATTATAATATGGAAATTATAATTTAACATAAAAGGTTATACCGTCTTAATGGCTGGTTTTATTTATTTGACATAATGTGACACCGCCTATATGGCCGGTCTTTATGTGACAGATGATTACCGCCTATATGGAAGGTTTATGGACAAATAATGATACCGCATTTATGATCGGTTGGACTTAATTGAAAATCTGACTTAATGATGATACCACTTATATGGTCGGTTGGTAATATCACGGATAATTTCTGTATTATAATAATGGAGATTTCTAAATTAGAAGTAGTAAAGGTGGATCACCTAACCCCCAATATTTTATTTTTATTCTAGGGAAGTGATGAAACACAATATTAACATGCTTAATAATTGATTTAATTATATTATGGGTAATTCTTTAGTTTGTTTATTGAGTCTTAAGCTTAATGCTTCTTGTTAATTGGACATTAATAAGATTGATTTGGTAAACTTAAAATGAACTTGACGAATGGATTTTAGGTTTCAGCCTTAGATTTAATAGCCCACGATCTTCCTTGAAGATAGATAATCCTTTAATAGATTTCCTTACAGGATAGACATATTCCTGTCGGGCGGGGGTAGCCACTTTTGGAACTTGAACTTAATGAATTCAGGTAACTTGGTTAACATAGACATATGATTAATTGGGTTATTTGGGTATTTGCGTCTGACCATCAACAGAGGCTTTTGCATATCTTCGTGTTCCAGGTTAGCAAACTGACTTATTACATATATATAAGAGAATCAATTCATCTTTAGGATAATATTGTGTGGAATCACAACCCTAGATCTCTGTGTCTTTATTTATTTTTCTTAGTATTTTCTTTTGTTTATTTTATTAAGGAAACCCATATTCAACCAACCAAAAGCAATCATTCTCTTCTCCCTTAATTAGATACTTGTAAATAAATAGTATCAATAATTATAACAACAGTAGGAATTAAGTCCTCGTGGGATCGATATTTTTACTACTTGAACGATACGTGGGCTTGCATTATACGCGTGTGATTACGCACCGGTCAAGTTTTTGGCGCCGTTGTCGGGGACTTATATTTCTTGAGTTGTTAATTTTGAAGCTATCTAATTTACTTGTATCTAATTTTCTTTATTTTTATCTGTAATTTTTATTTCTCTCTTTTATTTTTC
The DNA here is from genome assembly GCA_019454045.1 of Zanthoxylum bungeanum. Classification (NCBI taxonomy): domain Eukaryota; kingdom Viridiplantae; phylum Streptophyta; class Magnoliopsida; order Sapindales; family Rutaceae; genus Zanthoxylum; species Zanthoxylum bungeanum. Next base: position 40,400 of record SKCR01055274.1, read on the forward strand.
AGGTGGTTGACATTGAACACTATTGGGAGATTGAGAGATTACGAGCTTTACTAGAAGAAGATACACCCCAAATCTGGGAGCAACAGTCTGATTTTCTGAGGCCTGTTGCCAGTCCAACAATTATCACTGGATGTCAGAACCAAGCAATATTGCATTTGCTCAACAGAACGCAATGGGGAGATATGTAATATGTGATGGTAACCACCCGAGCGATCAATATATATACCTTTTAGAGTGGCAGAATTATCGGAATAATGCAAGGTACGAAGAACCAACATATTTCACTAGCTCATATTCTCCATCTTATCCACCATCCACCTACGATCTTCATCAAGAACCAGAACAATATTCACCAAAGGAAAAAAAAGATGATAAGAGAGATGATGGACATACTCAAGAAGAGTAATGAAAAGTGGGAAAACATGCTTCAGAGTCAAACAACATCCATCAAGAGAATGACAGATCAAGTGAGACAATTAACAGAAAACCAAAGCTACATACCTCAAGGACCATTTTCAGATGACACTGATGAAGCCTTGAGTACCAAGCATTTCACGATGACACTTTAGCAGAAGAGGAGGCTGAACAGTATCAGGAACCGGAGGTATCAGTTCAGGAACCCGAACCGGCAAAGTCTCGATTCGATTTTTATTATTCGGACTCTGACGAGGATGAAGAAGTAGAGTTGTTTGTGCCAACTAGAATTGAGGATGAAATCTAGTATCCTCAAAATGAAGATCTTGGAGAATGCTTTGCACTAATGTTTGAAGAAGAGCTACTTGAGCCAGTAATATCAGAGGATGAAGACTTAAAAACAGACACATTTTTACATCCTCAGGTTGACACTTATGCATCATGCATTTCACAAATGACAGATGAAGAATTGAATGCGGAAATCCTAAAATACATATGTGAAGAAAAGATGGAGCAAGAAGCAGAGCAAATGGAGGAGCAACTGTGTGGACAACAGGACCTGGGCGACGCATCTTCTAGGTCGCGGCCTAGTTGGGAAATACTAAATAATATGGAGTCGCCACCCGGTGTGAACCGGGACAAAGATTTAAGGCCGCACTCACCCCTCGCAAGGGAAGACCTCAAACCGTTGGGTTCGGAATGGTCCCTTACTCATGTCACTTGTAATGAAAGGATTTATGTAATAATTTAATCAAGCTTAAGTAACACTTATTTCCAAGAGTATCATGCTTCTAAATTCTCATATGCAAAATGAAACTTATGCACACATTTCACATATATCTCATATCCAAAATCGCATGCTTAACATATATCAAAATAGCAACGGACATACAACTTATTTGCATATTACATTCAAGAAAACACAAGCACACATATTAACCATACAAACATACATATGGGCACTTTTCCAAGTGGTACGTGGAATTGTATCCCAAGTACAGACCGCACTACCGTCCATTCGGAATCGGCTACGGAATTTACGTCTGAGTTTCCATCCGATATACCACAAGAAATAATACTCAAATGTTATCACGACACAAGCATATGAATTGTAATTTATTAACATAGTTGTATTCATACATGTGGGGATAGCTACTAGGAAAACTATGCATGAAATCTAATGAAGATGACTCGATTCAGTGGGTGCGCGTTCGTGTAGCGTTCGTAAACGCGTTCGAACGGTAAACAGAAGGTTCACGTTCGTGTAGCGTCCGAGAACGCGTTCAAACGGAACCAGACCTGATGCATTATGAAACTAAGAAAGTGCGTGGGCGTTCATATAGCGTTCGTAAACGCGTTTGAACGATAAACAGAAGGTTCGCGTTCGTATGGCGTTTGATAACGCGTTCGAACGGAAGTGAAACAGAATGCTCACGTTCGTATGGCGTTTGTTAACGCGTTCGAACGGAAATGAAACAGAATGCCTACGTTCGTATGGCGTTCGTGAACGCGTTCGAACGTAAGCAAGACCTGATGCATGACAAGGCAAAATACATGCGCGTTCGAGTTGCGTTCGTAAACGCGTTCGAACGGGAACAGACCTGATGCATGAAATGGGATGCAATACATAAACAACAAAATAAAGGGGGGGCGCGGCGAAGTACTGCCGTAAAGGTGGCCTTTTGGGGCTCTTGATCTCTCAAAGAGAGGACCTTTAGACCAACATACTAAGCCCATGCGCTCGACTGAATCATGCATACATAGAATGAAAGGCAATAATATTAAACATAGTGTGCCCGATTGGACGTATCTTGTATCCAACCGAACACACATCAACCGGCGCGGCAAAGCCTCGTGGTAACGGGCTTTAGCCCATCCCCATAGAGGATCTCACATCGCACTTACTAAGCCCATGCGCTCGGTTGAATCATGCACACGAAAATAAAGACAATCATATCAAACTAAGTATGTCCGATTGAACGTATTTCGCATTCAACCGAACACACATCAATCGGTGCGGCAAAGCATCGTGGTGAAGGATTTTAACCCTCCAATTAGGGAACCTTTCATCGCACTTACTAAGCCCATGCACTCGATCGTATCATGGGATTAAACAACATGCAGAATTTAAATGACAAGAATTAAATAAACCAAAGAAACTCAAAACAATAGGAGGTGCCGTTTTACTCAAGTGGTACGTGGAGTTGTGTCCCAAGTACAGACCGCACTACCGTCCATTCGGATTCGGCTACGGAATTTACGTCTGGGTTTCCATCCTATATACCACAAGAGACGACACTCTTCCATTCATCCAATACCCACAACACGCATCATACACACAACAAATGCCACAAATACAGAAAATATAATCAAAATAAATAACCAGAAATATGCTTGTGATCTCCAATCTCTCTAGCTCATACACACAATTCACACTAGAATTATAGCAAGAAATATTAGACATCACAAGCATATCACTCCCTTGATCCTCACCCTCACACCACCGAAAATCACACCAAAATAATCCCTAACCACCACCGAAAATCACACAAAACACAGCAACCTAAACCACTCCCAAAACAGTCCTTAATCCCTTAAAACGGTAACCTAAAAGACACTTACAATCCTTGAAATAACCACACAAAAACCACACCAAAAGAACATCAAAACAGTCCACCAACAATAAGCAGAAAATACAGAGGGAACAGCAGCAAAACCATAAGGAAACAGCAGCAAAACGGAGTCGGAACAGTAGCTCGAGTGGCCGGACAGCGAAGGAAGAGGCAAACCAGTGAACCAGAAAAGTTGCGGAGCTTTACCCCCCTTTCGATCTTCGTGGAACGCGAGTCCGAGAGACAGCTTAAAAGGTTAGACCTGAGGGTATCTATCACACTTACTCGTATTTAATTTCTGGTTATTTATTTTGATTATATTTTCTGTATTTGTGGCATTTGTTGTGTGTATGATGCGTGTTGTGGGTATTGGATGAATGGAAGAGTGTCGTCTCTTGTGGTATATAGGATGGAAACCCAGACGTAAATTCCGTAGCCGAATCCGAATGGACGGTAGTGCGGTCTGTACTTGGGACACAACTCCACGTACCACTTGAGTAAAACGGCACCTCCTCTTGTTTTGAGTTGCTTTGGTTTATTTAATTCTTGTCATTTAAATTCTGCATGTTGTTTAATCCCATAATACGATCGAGTGCATGGGCTTAGTAAGTGCGATGAAAGGTTCCCTAATTGGAGGGTTAAAATCCTTCACCACGATGCTTTGCCGCACCGATTGATGTGTGTTCGGTTGAATGCGAAATACGTTCAATCGGACATACTTAGTTTGATATGATTGTCTTTATTTTCGTGTGCATGATTCAACCGAGCGCATAGGCTTAGTAAGTGCGATGTGAGATCCCCTATGGGGATGGGCTAAAGCCCGTTACCACGAGGCTTTGCCGCGCCGGTTGATGTGTGTTCGGTTGGATACAAGATACGTCCAATCAGGCACACTATGTTTAATATTATTGCCTTTCATTCTATGTATGCATGATTCAGTCGAGCGCATGGGCTTAGTATGTTGGTCTAAAGGTCCTCTCTTTGAGAGATCAAGAGCCCCAAAAGGCCACCTTTACGGCAGTACTTCGCCGCGCCCCCCCCCTTTATTTTGTTGTTTATGCATTGCATCCCATTTCATGCATCAGGTCTGTTCCCGTTCGAACGCGTTTACGAACGCAACTCGAACGCGCATGTATTTTGCCTTGTCATGCATCAGGTCTTGCTTACGTTCGAACGCGTTCACGAACGCCATACGAACGTAGGCATTCTGTTTCATTTCCGTTCGAACGCGTTAACAAACGCCATACGAACGTGAGCATTCTGTTTCACTTCCGTTCGAACGCGTTATCAAACGCCATACGAACGCGAACCTTCTGTTTATCGTTCGAACGCGTTTACGAACGCTATATGAACGCCCACGCACTTTCTTAGTTTCATAATGCATCAGGTCTGGTTCCGTTCGAACGCGTTCTCGGACGCTACACGAACGCGAACCTTCTGTTTACCGTTCGAACGCGTTTACGAACGCTACACGAACGCGCACCCACTGAATCGAGTCATCTTCATTAGATTTCATGCATAGTTTTCCTAGTAGCTATCCCCACATGTATGAATACAACTATGTTAATAAATTACAATTCATATGCTTGTGTCGTGATAACATTTGAGTATTATTTCTTGTGGTATATCGGATGGAAACTCAGACGTAAATTCCGTAGCCGATTCCGAATGGACGGTAGTGCGGTCTGTACTTGGGATACAATTCCACGTACCACTTGGAAAAGTGCCCATATGTATGTTTGTATGGTTAATATGTGTGCTTGTGTTTTCTTGAATGTAATATGCAA
>SKCR01055275.1:0-45274 GCA_019454045.1 Zanthoxylum bungeanum
ATTAAAGAAAGGGCAAGGCTCTTACTTTCAAATATGTTTGTCAAAATTATGTTTATTACAATTATTAAAATTGGATTTTTAGATACTTAATATGGTACATAATAAATATATATATTGATGTTCAGAATCTGTTGAGCAGGATACTGACTTCAAGCTGAGATTGCTCTGCGAATCGGAAACGGGACGAAAGTCGCTGTTTCGACCGTAGATACCTAAGTTTAGGAACTACCCTTCGGGTGTGTACTTAAATTAGGAACTGTTATAATGTAACTAGTTTGACTAGAGACATTATCTCTATATCAGTGCTTAATTCATTGTGGATAAACCTTTATATTCTAGAACACTAAGTGTTTCATTATATAAAGATGATACTGAGATAAACACATTAGATTTGAATAACAGAATTTATATTTTGAATATAAATAAATCTCAAATATATATAATGATAAACAAATAGCTCAAAATGATTTGATCAGAAGAAACTAATTATGGCATTGTTGTCTAGGACACAATCGAACAAGACTCGTATATCCACACTTTCGAAGAGTGGGTACTCAGACTGTTTTGATTCCAATCAAATAAAGTCTACGAATCTAGTTTATTGGGCAATATGCCTAAAACACTATTTACTTGGTAAAAGTGTAAAATGCCATCGATCTATTAGCCCTTGTTCATATTGAAACAAGTGGGCCCATGTCTAGCTAGGCTAGATATGGATATGAATATTTCGTGACCTATACGGATGTGGCATCGCGTAATGGTTGTGTGTTTCTTGAGAAGAACACAAATCGGAAACTTTTAGAGTTTCAACACGAAATAGATAAATAGATCGACTATAGTATTATACCGTCACGGTAAGACCGTAATGGAAAATACTTAAGCAATAAGTTTCTTATATACTTGAAAGAGTATAGTATTCTTTCAAATGAGGACTCCTCCCGGAACACGTCAAAGTGACGGTGTGTCCGAACAGAGTAACCGGATTTTGTTGGACATGATTAGGTTAATCATGAGTCGCTCTGAGCTACCATTTCCTTCAACGGATAAGTTTTAACAGTGCAATAACTTATTTAGAATAAAGTTCTATTAATATTTTTTTGACAAATATCATATTAGATATGAACGGGAAAGAAACCGGGTTTCTCATTCCTGACCATTTGGGATGCTAGGCATATGTTTGGATAATACCAAACTAAAACCTAAATTGGATAAGTGCCAAATTGGTTATCCTAAAGGAAACCATAAGTATAGTACTTATAAATCTCACATGAGAACAATTAGATTGTTGCTCACCATGCAGTTTTCCTGAGAGGAATACAGACATGCAGTGGTAAGTGGGAGGATAGTAAAACTCGATGAAAATCGGAGTAATACTATTCAAGGCACCTATTCCTAATGGAACATAAATAGTTCATCAAGGATGAAACTATTCCATTAATCTTCGAGTACACAAGAACCACGTAGATCGGAGAGAGTCAGAAAACAACCTAGGGTATGGGTTTCTGATCTCACCTAATAAAGATGTTAATCTTTTAAGGTTTACCAACTGACTACGTATGAGGTAGTGATACAAGGTATCGACTCCCTATTATGACAAAGTGTCATGAGTCCGAAATGGATTCCATGCATATCAACAAGTTTGGATACTAGTTGATGTACCATAAGACATTGTGCCTATTGGTACTGTATAAGTCTTCAAGGAAGACATACATGGATGGCAACGTACCAACGTACAAAGCTGGGCTTGTGATGGAAAGGTATCGTTATCAACATTGTGTTGATTACGATTCAACCTTTTAACTGTTGCCACGGTTAATCCATTTGGATAATGCTTGCTAAAGCTGCGTTTTTCATTTATGAAATATGACAGCTTAACGGAAATCGCTTTCCTGAAAAGGAAACCTTTCGGAGGATGTTTATAACATCCTGTCGGTTTTGTCATACCATAACAAGCAAACAAGGTTTGCAGGTTATTCGATCCATGTTTGGATTGAAGCAAGCATAGGTTCTAGGAATTATCGTTTTGATGTAATCATAATGGAGTATGATTTAATTCAAAACGAAATGATTCTTGTGTATATAAAAGGGTTAGTGGGAGTGCACTGACATGAATGTCATGTAAGATAATGATAATATGTCATTTCTTGGAAATGATATTCCCATAAAATAATCGGTGAAAGCTGGGCTTCCCTGAAAACGACTATGAGTCGTAACAAAGGTATTATACAATGGTATAACGGTACAGTGAGCTGGAAATCTTCCAAGCAAGATACTGTTGCCGGATAAACAACAAATGCGGATTATTGCTGCAGCTGAGGCAGCAATAGAAGCCATTTGGATCGATAATAAATCTAATTAGATTAGATATAGTTCTGTTAGCGGCTGAGCTAGGCGTCAGCACAGGCTAAAGAATAAAAGGTCTCATCGACGATCCAGATATATACTTCTATATTCATCTGATTCGTTCGGATCATACATCATGGCGATGTGGTGATCGTGTAAATCGCGTCAGACGATAATTATGCAAATCCGCTGACGAAAATCTTTTCTCAGCAATTTGAGCGAACCGTACATAGTTCGGGTGTTAGACACTCGAGTGACTGGCTATGTGCCAAGTGGGAGATTGTTGGATAATATGACCCATAGCGTCACTATTTGTACAGATCACGGTGTTGTTGTACAAATTAACTATGTGACAAAGGAAATTGCACTCTTATCATTTGTGATTAGATCACCTTAGATGTATAAATGATTAGAGGTCCCTATGATTTATTCCTGGACGGAGAATGATATGAGACAATATCAGTCCACGAAGGATTAATCATTAAATATCCATAGCCGGAGTATTATCGAGACAGGACATCGATAATGCGGAATAGGCTAGTATTGCACTTGTGCGCGTTGTGAGGGCACAACAGCATAGTTCTCATATATTTAAGTATTGGATACTTAAACAAGTGCGATAGGAGGTTGTGTTTCACCGATGGTACGGGAAACAGCTTCGCTCTGGATAGACCCCTTGGAATCCCATTGGTATTATGACTATGTGTCTATGGGAGTCCGACATCAGGGTAGGTGTATTTGGTCTTAACCTGAGACTTGCACCGCTAATGCTTACGACAATCAATATACTTTAGTTGAGGTCGTCTAGGACTCTAACCGGTTCTGTGTACGCCAACTGCTGGGTATATTGAGAATCGTAGAGTATTGGGTGTGATGTCAAGAGGGAAGTATCACTTCAGTCATAGTGGAGATGATGTCACGCAGGATACGGTATTAGTGCTCTTAAGTGTTGCGCAACCAATCGGGATATTGTGACCAGGTCATGAATATCCGATTATAGAGACTATGTTACCAGACATTCGATATGTGCTTCGGACGGGGTAGACACTTATCCAGCCCCAGCCCTAGCACGTGGCTATCCGATACTGGGCCGATATACACAATACTTGGTATACTACGCTTGATACAGATCTTAAATATTCTTAGATGAATATGACCGAAGAATTGGGTAGACTTTGTGCTTTGCTAGAAGCCGATCGTGTCTCGTAAATCGGTAGAACGTAGTACTTGGTACGTACGTGATTCGGATACTCCGACGACCGTATTTACTGCCGAATTATCCGGGGATCTCATGGGTCGCTTCCCAAAGATTCACCGATGACGTATGACTCGCACTTTTATTAATCTGGGATTAATATGATGAGAGAGAAAATTAATCTGGGATTAATCACAGAGATATTTTATCTCGGATAAAATATCAATTTAAAGAGAGAGAATGATTAATTTGGAATTAATCGAATAATTAATATATTTGATATATTAAATGAAATTGGATTTCGACGCGGAATTAAAATTAGATTTTAATTCGGGCGAGCGAATTAATTTAGAATTAATTCGTTAGCGACGTGAATAGTGATTTCGCTTGGCGTAATCATTTAATTACGACGCGACGGAAAATTCGTTAATTTAGAATTAGCGAATCCGAGCCCGAGATTATTTGCGAGCGCATTCGCATTTCGAATTCGAGAGCGGCTCGTCAAATCAAGCATCAAATCGCTAGTCGCATCAAGCGTCAAATCACTAGTCACTTTGAGTGATGTGACTTGACTAGATTGATTGATGTGATTGATGGTGATTGATGGAAGTTGTTGAAGCATTAAGTGCTTCACTTTTTCCAAATGAAAAAGTGGTATATGGTTTTTATTATTTTGGAAATTAAAAACACCTAATACATTTTTACTTTTCAACAACTCTCTCTCTCTCACGTTGGAAGCAACATTTCTTCCTCTCATCCTCACGCATTTTCTTCTTGTTCTTGAGGCAGTCCACTGCCGTGAAACACAAGGGAAAATGAGGGAAGCATGTGTGATTTTATGGTAAAATCAAGAGTGCTAGCACACTCCGGGATCAATGCGAAGGTGATAGGGAAGTCCCCCCATGAGTTGGGAACCATTTCGGAAAGCTTGGAGCTTGATTTTGGTGACCAAAACCGAACCAGTGGCTGTGTTTTACTGCTACTGCGTGAGCAGTTCATGAACGGCAGTGAGCTCGTTTTTGTTGCCCAAATCGTCTCTCAACCGCTCGATGTAAGTATTCCGCAACTTCATCGTTGTATTCGCTTGTGTTTCATGCTTAGATTTGATCTTGGGACCTCTAGAAACTCCAACAGCCTTTTCCCTTCTAAATTGAAACTGTCCAGTTCTTTTGGACTTGTTTTACTTCTATTTTTAACTATTTTTCCAGACCCGGTCAACTTATGAACAACCCCAAACAGCAGCCCAAAAACTGTTTTGCACACCGAAAATATTCCATTTCGCGCGCACAACTCACTATTTTTGTACTGGTTGTTTGCTATTTATTTGCCACTGTTTTGGACTATATAATCACTCCAACGTCCACGGAATATCATTTTGTGTCCCAAAATTTCCTCGGCAAAAACACAACAAAAACAACCCACAAATATATAATAAATGTGGCAACAGTGAGTAAAATTTTATGCTCAATGTCGTGAGTATAAGGGAATGGGATAATGTGTTTTTGGTTTGATTTCCAAAAGTTTTCCGTGTTATATTTCGCAACCAGCAAATAGAAGTGTGGCCTTCACTCACAAAAGATTAAATCTCTAAACACTTTAGAGAATTATTTTGTCACATAGAATGTTCTTCCTTTTTGTTCTTCCATTTTTTCCTTCAACACTTGAGAGAAAAATAAGAACAAGAGAGGCTAGGGTTTAGAGAATGAGATTATCCTAAAAAGGAAAACATATTTTTCTTTTATAGCTAGGGTTTTTAGTTATCAAGTTTGCAACCAAATTACAAAAAATAACCCCAAACCCTTTGCATTATTCGGCCAGCCCTAGGAAAAATGTAACACCAAAATTTTGATGTTTAATGTCATTATAATGACATTTAACATGTTACTTAATATAATAATGTAACTATCATTTTAGTAATGGAGAGTTTCAAAATCAAATTTTAAATTTATTCATTTCCAAAATGATATATTAAATTATAAAACATAATTTAATAATTAAAAAATTTTATTAATAAATTGAATTATTATCTCATAATCATTAATTAAATGAAAATTTTATATTAAATTTAACATAAAGTCTCATGTGTGATAAATATATAATTAATCCCATTGATAATTTATATATATATATATATATATATATATATGAGTATATATTTGGACTATCCAAATATATTGAATTTGCTATAGTATATCGAGCTAGCACGGGGACCGAATGGACCTACAGTTCCAAGCTCCAATAATCTGAAAATTTACTCTCGTTGCTGTAGATAAATAATATAAGCCGAACAACGTCAGTGTCCATCGATATAGTCATTACATGTGGATTGGCCCTTCACGAGTAGCTCATAATTATAGCCGGGTCAAAATATTTGTTATATCCCTCTGATTATTTTTACATTAAATACCATTGATTCTCTAATGAACGATTTATTCATAACCACTATGAATATTAATCTTTCAAATAGAAATACTTGAGTGCACTGATCTATTAAGTACCAAATCAACCCTTAAGGAAGATACTCATCTACTTCTCGCAAGAAGGAAGTGAAATTCATTTATATTTAAAACGTCCCCAGCTAAATACCAAACCATGTTACCAAAGTACGTAATTATTGGTCGGGGTTGCAATACCGACCTCACCTTTGTAAATTAAAAGACATAGTCTGCCATATAGGAGTTCGCAGTACACTCAGGATTCAGATCAATCCATATATGTCTTCTAGTATATTGAAATAAATTTCTTTATTTAACATATATTATAAGAAATTCATCTCTATCTAGGTCCAGTCCTATATGATCACATAATAAGGTGCCTCTATTCTCATGTCACCACATGGACGATCCCAGATCAAGGTCGCCATACTATTATAGAATGGACCGCAACTATAGATAAATCACAAATGAAGTACCCATTTTATTTGCTCTCTATGGACTATTTTAGATTACTAACTTTAATCTTAAATCCTCTTGTGTATGACACTCATACACTAAGTCTAAAAGCACATAAGTAATCAAGGGTAAAACAAGATAATTTACAATATGTGATTTAAATAAAAAAATTTGATAAATGAATAATGCATCTTTTATTTCATAACAAATAATTCTGCTTACATTACATGACGTTCTGGGACATATATCCTAACACTAACACATTACGAGTCCACACTGGTGGATCCTCTTAAGCCTAGTGGAGAGGCAAGTATTGCCTAATCTTCCAAATCTGCAAAGAAGGTGATGAAATGCACTGGGAAGGCTAATGCAAAGCCTATGAAGAAAAACAAGAGAAGCTCCATTAATTCCAAGCCCAAAGGAAAGTGTTTCCATTACAATAAGGATGGGCATTGGAAAAGGAACTGTCCTAAATACCTTAGTGAGCTGAAAGAGAAGAAGGCCACAGGAAAATACGATTTACTTGTCTTTGAGTCTCTATTAGTTGAGGATGATAAATCTGCATGGATTGTTGATTCTTGAGCCAGTAACCATGTTTGTTCTTCTTTGCAGCTACTGGAGTCATGGAGGGACCTTGTTGAAGGTGACTATAATAGTTATTTACAATTGAACAATGTGATATTTATTAATGGTTTTCGTAGGAATTTGATTTCTGTTTCTAAAATTTTGGATGATGGTTTTTCTATTTCATTTAATAATAATTTAGTTATATCAAAGTCAACTCTAAGGAACAGTGCTAGACTACTACACTCAGAAATGGGAAAAAGATTACAGGTGCCCCTCAAGACCAAGACAGTCAAGACAAAGAAGTGACATTTCAAGAGGAAATAATAACGAAAGAAGATAACAGTACAACATCTCTTCCGTAAGCCACCCCCAACCTGAAGATACCTTTGCCATATCCCCAGGTGCTTTCAAATGAAGAAGTTGGATTATCAGTTTGCCCAATTTCTTGATATCTTTAAAAAGCTCAATATCAACTCCATCTTCGCAGATGTGTTAGAACAAATACCTAACTATGTGAAGTTTATGAAGGAGATGATGTCCAAGGAAAGAAAGCTGGCTAATTATGAGACAGTAGCACTAACATAGGAGTTTAGTGCCATCATATAAAATAAGTTCCCTCCAAAGCTGAAGGACACTGGCAGTTTTACCATACTGTACACTATTGGAAATCGAGACTTTGGTAAGACGTAATGTGAATTAGGTGCAAGTATAAATCGCATGCCATTGTCCATCTAGAAATATTAGACCTAGGTGAGGCAAATCCAACCAATGTCATATTGCAGCTATAATATAGATCTTTCACTTACCCGCGAGGAATAATGGAGTATGTGTTAGTTAAGGTGCATAAGTTCTACTTCCTTGTTGATTTTCTTATCCTTGATTTGGAGGAGAATCATGATGTCCCAATCATCCCTAGAAAACCTTTTTAGGAAATAGGCAGAGCGATCATTGATATGTAGAAATTTGAACTGACAATACGAGTGTAGAACAATGAAGTCACCTTTAGTGTTTTCAAGCCACGTCGAGTCCTTAATGTGATGAAGAAACAAGATAGACGTTGTAGAGAAGGGATTTGTAATGTGCGTCTCCATGCATTCAAGACAACACGCAGGGCGAACTAGTAGTCAAGCAATAACCAAATAAAGTGGAGCCATGCAAAGATGATCCTCTGTAGCAAAAACTGGAATTGATCCCCAGGAGCCACAAAAGGAGGAATTCATGTGTCAATGCTCACCTGAAGATGGTCTATGTAAAGCTAAAACTGAGATCGAGCCAATTTTTCCATATCTGTAGTCCAGAATTTTAAACTGACAGAAAATCTACAGATCATTACCCAATATTGGAGTGAATTAATTATTATGAATCATTCTAGTTTCTTTCTTTAAACTTTAATGATGTCCAATATGTTCTTGACTCAGATTTCATTGTAGTTATATTTAGTCATGAACTAATTTCTTATTCTAGAGGATGATGTAGCCTATGCTTGAATCTATGCGTTGATTGCCAAATAATTATTATGAAGTTTTAATTCATTTTATTTATATTATCTTGTGTTTAATGCTTCTGGTTTGTTGGGCACAAATTAGATGATTCCATGTTTAAAATCTATCACTCGAGAGAGGGAATTTTGAATAGGATTTAGAAACTTTAACCTAGGAATTTTATGGAGTTCGGAAGGCCTATAATTCCTTTGAAGTTAGTAACAAAGAATCACAGAGAGTAGTGAATTATTAATTACTAGATTTTTATATGGATATCGAAATCAATAATTAATAATACCGTCACTCGGCACTCAGGAGATAGAGTAGAATAATTTAGGATTCTTGGCTTATGAACTAAGAAATTGAGTAATAATTAATTGCCATAACAAATACATATGTGAGAGTTAGGTGAAATCAGACTCTAGAATTCATCTTATCTTTATCTTTTTTAATTAAAATGTTTTGACCTTTCCCTTTTAGTTTATAATTTTCAGTTAGTTTAATTTAAATTTATTTCTAAATAAAGTTAAGATTATTAATTGTAGTACTTAGTGTGAATTTGAATTCAATCCCTGTAGGTTCGACACTCTTACTTATCTTTTACTAAAACTTGACACCGTATACTTGCAGTATGATAATCTTGCAACAAATATTACTAGATTTCTGGAGATTTGTAACATCCCCCTCTCGGAGATGCTACCGGGAGGGAATAGGCTGACCTATCCCATAAGCCTCTGACTTTCTTATTATGACCATCACTACTAATCCTATCGCAAACATAGACTCATGCATAGGGACCATTGCCCAACTCAACAACATGTAATACATTTTAATACTCATAATTGTGTACTCAATAATACTTCTTTTTTCAACTCTGTTCACAGACACTTTCTTAACACATTATAATGACTTATACAATACTATTGTCTGACATGCAACTTTACTTGACACTGACTGTGATAAAGTTCCGAACTCAACCTGGTGCACTCAACACCCTAGTGACTGCCATCGGTATCCATTCTCTCGAGCTCGTCCTCCGGGTAAACCTGCAAAACAGAAACACTGGGAGTGGGGGTTAGATCGTTTGAATGACCTAGTGAGTGGACAATTTAAAATGAAAACTGAAATACTTTATGAAAATTCAATTTTCTGAAATCAAAATCATCTCAAAGAAAACTGATCTTTTCTGAAAGCAATTTCTTATCTGAAAATACATTCTGTGAAAACTCTTCTAGAAATCATTTCTATATATAAAACTCTGAGATTCTCATAAAATTGTTCCTCTTGAAAACTCTTTCATAAAATTATCTTTTCTGAAAATCATATCTCTGAGAATCTGTAGAAAACCTGACACATAGGGGTGTTACGTATCACCGTCCCCCATACGCCTATATCAGTGTCTTGGAGCGTTACGTAACGTCATCCCCCAAACCACTGAACTAGACCCAGGTGTGCAAATCCATGCCATTGGGGCGTTACTTATTGTCATCCCCCAATGCATACCACCATCATGTCCTTGAATTTGGGGACATGAGGCGTTACGTATCCCTGTCCCCTAGCCCTAAAACTAGGATCTAGTGATGTTACGTATCATCGTCCCCCTAGTCATTGGCAACAATTATCACGAAAGGCATGCAACATGCATAAGCATCCACTACATCCATGACCATGATTAGCTTCTAGTTTATATGCTAACCATACTCGAATACAGGAAGGACTAGATTTTTCAGAGGAATCTCTTCAGTCGCATCCAGGATCATTGGTAATAGTTATTAACTTGGTAGTGGATGTTTTCTTTTCAAGTTAATATTTATTTATTTATTTTTGAATTAAGACTTACTTTTAAGTGCAATATGACGTTAGCCAAGTTGATTTTCAGTTATTTAATGAATGAGAAGTTTAGAGTTTAAAAGCATGGATTTGTGAATTTTGGAGGCATAGGGGAAAAACCCACCTCAGATGTGACTTGTGGAATTAATGGTTATTGGAATTGACGGTTATAAACATGTGCATATGTAAATTAGGACTAGGGGATGGCGATACATAACGCCTCTAGATCCCATGCATTGAGGGACGACAATACGTAACGCCCCAATGGCATGGATTTGCACACCTAGCTCTAGTTTAGTGGCTTGGGGATGGAGATATTGTAAGTGTCCTAGACATGCCACATGATCTCTAAGCGTGATTCGTGTGCGAATAAAAATAGTTGCGGAGGACTTACATTGATCGGTTGAGTTCAAAAACTTCCATGGATGTTGAAGCTTCCAAGCTCATTGGTGAGTATCCCTATCACCTTCATTTAACTCCCTTATGTGCTAGCAAGAACAAATGAAACAAATTTATCTCCCAAAGAGAAAACAAATTTGCCCCGGAAGAGAAGAGAGTGATCGGCCATTCTTCAAGATGCACAGGCCATTTGGCCGATTGCTTCAAAAGCAAAAGAAGGCCATTCGACCTTAATGAAAAGAAAACAAAATGGAAAATCCAATCGGCCAAATGACTATTCATTTGAATGGTCAAAATAGCTTCTTCTTTTTTGGTTGCAGAGGCATTTCTTTATTTTTTTAAAGAAAATAAAAGTTGTTGTTCTTTTTAATTTTCAAATCAAAGGTTATATTGTTCAAGAAGTCATAGAGCAATAAATATTTGTCAGTGGCCTTTTAAAGCAAAAGTCAGAGACCAAGTCTCTCTATCATTCAGCCAATTCATTCTATTTAATTTTAAGGCCATTCGGCCCAGAGCCATATAAGACCATTCGGCCAAATACCAGGGAGAGAGAGATTAATTTCCAAAATTAAATGTGTTGAGTGTTTTACAAGATTACACCAAAACCCATCACCCATATCTATCACCAAAGATAACTAATGATGTAAGTAAAGTGGGCCCCACTTTAAATTCAAAATTTAAGTGGGCTTGCTCAACACACTTCGGGCTCGGATTCGTTAATCCGATTAAACGAATTTTCGTCGCGGCACAATTAAATCCAATTTAATTAAATAATAATACCCAGTAAAATTATTATGAAAATCGCTCGCGAATTAATTCCAAATTAATTCGTTCGCTAAAATTAAAATCCAATTTAATTTCCCGTTGAAATCCAATTTCAATTAATATATCAAATATATTATATAGCCCAATTAAATAAATTAAATAGTAAAATCTAATTTAACTATTAAATTTATTTTACCGATTAATTACAAATTAATCGCGTTCTCTCCTCTCGACGAATTTAATCCCAGATAAATTCTCGACGTAATTAATCCTAGATTAATTCATTCTCTGATAATTAATCCCAGATTAATTCTTACCGTAATTAATCTCAGATTAATTCTCTCTTTATTAATTCCAGATTAATATTCTCTCTCTTAATTAATCCCAGATTAATATAGTTCGAGTCAAACATCATCGGTAAATCTTTGGGATGTGACCCAAGAGATCCCTGGATATGTTGGTAGTAAATACGGTCATCAGACTATCCGAATACGTGCATACCCAGTACCATGTTCTTACCGATTTACAAGCATGGTTGGCTTCTAGTAAAGCACCGTGCCTACCCAATTCTCCAGAAATATTTTTCTACGGAATATATGATCTTTGTAAGGCGTAGTATACGTAGTATTGAGAATTACGATCCAGTATCGGATGTCACATGCTAGGCCTGGGGCTGGAATTGTGTCTGCCCCGTACGAAGCATTTATCGGATCACTAGCAACTAGTCTATTTATTATCGGAAAGTCATAACCTAGTCATACTTCTCCGATGGCTATAGCACTAGAGTACCACTTATGTATCCATGCGTGATCATATTCTCCATATGACTGAAGTGATACTTCCATCTTAACATCACACCCAATACACTACGATTCTCAGTATACCCAGAAGAGGCGTACACAGAACCTGTTAAAGCCCTGGACGACCAAAACCAAAGTATGTTAATTGTCGCAAGTATTAGCGATGCAAGTCTCAGGTTAAGACCAAATACACCTACCCTGATTCGGACTCTCATAGACACATAGTCATACTACCAATGGGATTCCGAGGGGTCTATCCAGAGCCAAGCTGTTTCCGTACCATCGATAAACAGAACCTCCTATTACACTTGCATGAGTATCCAATACCCAAATATATGAGAACTATTTGTTACGCTTCCATAACACACACAAGTGTAATACTAGCCTATTCTGCATTATCGATGTTCAGTCTCGATAATACTACGACTAGGGATATTTAATGATTAAACCTTATTGGATTAATATTGTCTCATATCTTTTAATCTGAAACTAATCATAAGGACTTTTATCTTTATATATCTAGGTAATCCAATTACAAATGATAAAAGAGCAATTTCCTTTGTCACATAGTTAATTTGTACAACAACACCATATTCTGTACAAATAGTGATGCTATGGGTCATAATTGTCCAACAATCTCCCACTTGGCCTATAGCCAATCATTCAAGTGTCCTACACCTGAACTATGCACGGGTTGCTCAAACTTTTGCTGAGAAACCGCTTTCGTCAGCAGATTTACCAGGTTATCATCTAATGCGATTATTCGATCATCACATCGCCACGATGTATGATCTTACGAATCTGATGAAATAGTTGAAGTACATACTTGGATCATTGATGAGACCGCGGTTCCTTAGCCTGCGTTTTGGCCTAGCTCAGCTGCTAACAGAACTACTCCTAATCCAATTAGGATTATTTAGATCCAAAATGCTTCTATTGATGCATCAGCTGCAGCAATGTTTCGCTTTTGTTATTTATTCGGCAACAGTATCTTGCTTAGAAGATTTACAGCTCAATGTTCTTTTATTCAAACTATATAAGTACCCTTATTGCGACTTACAATCGTTTTCATCAGGTTTGGAAACTTACAGTAGTGAACCCAGTCACCTCAAGTTCTCTTTCCCATATACTCAGAAAGCATCATTGGTTGATCCAAGATACTCAAGGATATTCTTAACATCAATCCGTGACCATCACCTGGATTGGCCTGATTACGTCTTCATATGCTAAATCATATGAGACATCAGGTTACATGTACATATCAAAACGTACAAATACTGAGAGGAGTGTCAGCAGCTTTTATAGATCTTATCCCAGTAGATCTTTATTCCTAGAATAAAGCATGCTTCTCCCAGGTATATCATGGAGAATTTTTCATGAAAGCCAAGCTTTCACCGATTTTAGTATGGGAATGTTATTGCTAAGAAGCAATACATCATCAACTTATAGAACATTCATTGTCAGTGCGCTCCACTAACCTTCTTATATACACAAGCATCATCTTCGTTTTGAATGAAATCATATACCATTATGATCTCATCAAAACGTTGGTTCCAAAAACACAATGTTTGCCTTCAATCATAAATGGATCGATTTATCTTGCAAACCTTGTTTGCATGTTTTGGCACGAAAAAACATCGTCAGGATGTTACATACAAAAAAAAACAATAAATCCTCCAAAAGGTTTCGTTAAGGAAAGCGGGTTTGGCATTCAGCTGGTCATATTTCCTAAATGAAATCTGCAGTCATAGTCTAAGCATTATCCGAATGGATTTCATCATGGCAAACAAGTGAAAACGTTTCGTCGTAGTTGACACTTTGTCGTTGCGATAACCCTTTCTGTACAAGACTAGTTGTGTACATTTGTATGTTGCCATCATGTATGTCTTCCTTGAAGCACATATAGTACCAATAGGCACAATGCTTCTGGTACTCAACCAGATCCAAACTGTTGGACAGTTATGACCCATAGCGTCACTATTTGTAAAAGACATTTGTTTTTGTACTAAATTAACTATGTAGTAATGAAATTGCCTTTTACACTTTTGTAATTAATTTACTTTGATATAGAAATAGTAGAAGTCCTTATGATTAGTTCTGGATTGAGATGATATGAGACAGTATCAATCCATAAAGGTTTAATCATTAAATATCCCTAGTCGTAGTATTATCGAGACTGGACATCGATAATGCGGAATAGACTAGTATTGCACTTGTGCACGTTGTGAGGGCATAACGGCACAGTTCTCATATGTTTAAGTATGGATACTTATGCAAGTGCGATAGGAGGTTGTGTTTTACCGATGGTACGGAAAACAGCTTCGCTCTGGATAGACCCCGCGGAATCCCATTGGTAGTATGTATATGTGTCTATGGGAGTCCGCTTCAGGGTAGGTGTATTTGGTCTTAACCTGAGACTTGCATCGCTAGTACTTGCGACAATCGGTAAACTTTCGTTTTGGTCGTCCAGGGCTTTAACAGGTTCTGTGTGCGCCTCTTCTAGGTTTATTGAGAATCGTAGTGTAGTGGATTGGTGATGTCAAGATGAGAGTATCACTTCAGACATATGGAGATGATGATCACGCAGGGATTCAGAACTAGTTCTCTATAGTGTTGCAACCATCGTGATAATTTGACAAGGTCATGATTATCCGATTCAAAGAGACTAGTTGCTTGATATCCGATATGTGCTTCGTACGGGGCAGACACTTCACAGCCCTAGGCCTTGCACGTGACATCAGATACTGGATCGCTATACGCAATACTACGTATACTACGCCTGACATAGATTATATATTCCAGTAAGAATATTTCTGGAGAATTGGGTAGGCACGGTGCTTTGCTAGAAGCCAACCATGTCTTGTAAATCGGTAAGCACGTAGTACGAGGTACTCACTTTATCGGATAGTCCGATAACCGGATTTACTGCCAACATATCCAGAGATCTCTTGGTTGGGTCGCTTCCCAAAGATTCACCGATGACAGTTGACTTAAAATATAATTAATCTGGGATTAATTTAGAGAGAGAAAATTAATCTGGGATTAATTGGGGCTTTATTTAATCTGGATTAAATGTGTTCAGTAGAGAGAGAACGCGATTATTTGGAATTAATCGGTAAAATAAATTTAATAGTTAAATTTGATTTTTCTATTTATTTATTTAAATGGGCTAAAATTAATATATCGGATATATTAATACGAATTGGATTTCGTTACAAAATTAAAGTCGGACTTTAATACGAACGAACGAGTTAATTTAGAATTAATTCGTAAACGACGATCGTAATATATTTGCGAGGCATCGATATTTAATTAAATAGATTTAATTATTTAACGACGGAATTTTGTTTAATCGGATTAAACGGAACCGAGCCGCGGCAAATGTTCATAAAGATATTTGAATTTTGAATTCAAATATGTGGGGCCCACTTCACATGTGTGGTAGGTGGTGGGTAGTTGGCATTTATGCCAAGCCACCAACCACTCAACCACCTTGTTTTACAGTTTGTAAACCATTTACCAAACCTACCAAGTTTAGGGTAAAAGGGTGAAATAGTTTTACCTAAAGGTGAATACCAAAAGGAAAATCTCTACACTTGTTACACAACATTTATTCACAAGTTGAAAAATGAAAAACCCTAGTTCTTGGAGGCACTTGGGCGTGAGCTACTTGATTCTCTTCACTTGGATTTTGTTCATCAAATCAACAAGCTAGCACTTAAGCAAGTCAACAAAGGTGATAGGGAACACATCTCAAAGCTTGGAATCATCAAAGGTTGGATCTTGGAGATCATCCTCTCAAAAATTTTAAAGCTCTATCCACTCATTGTAAGTTTATTCCGCACCTTATAATGATCATATGAAATGATTTTCATGCTTATTAGATCCTATGAATGTTCTAGGAACACTAACAATGGTATCAGAGCCTAATTTAAGCATGAAAATTTCTAGGGTTCTTAGAACTAAAATTTGGGGCTTTTATTTATATTTTGAGCATGATTTTTAAAATTGATGCTTTGAGTATGTTTACAACATGATAACTTAGAGTTATGCATTATTAGATTTGAAATAAATCAAAGCAACAAAAAAAAAAATTTGTTTAGTGAGGCCGAAACTCACTGTAATATGCACAGCAGTTTTTCATTTTTTGTAGCATGAAATAATGTGTTTTGATGCATGTTTAAAAGTTGATAGTGGTTTAATTTGATTAGAATCAATTTCAATAATGTTCATGTTGAAATGAAAGAGCATGTTGAGCATGAAATGATGTTTTTAGGTTTCTTTGTGTCAAGCATGCAATGATGTGTTTTGGCTTGATTTTGTGTTAAGCATGAATTATTGGACTAAGCATGATTAATTAAGTTAATTGATATTTTGGAAATATTGAGTTTAATTAATTAATTATGGCTAATACACTTTAATTAAAATAATTGTGATATTTGGAATATTATAATTATGTTAATATATGCCTTAAAATGAGTTGGGCTAAAAATGTGTATTTGGGCCTATGGGCTTGGTTTGACCAAGTTTGATTTTGGACTTTTGGATTTGATCCATTTGGGCCCAAAACCAATTCCATTAAGTCCAAATACATCACTTGACCCTTTAAAGATTTTAATTGGGCCTAATGGGCCTAAATTGATTTGTTGGCAATAGGGTGATTCCTTGGGCCTTGGCATTTTGGGTTTGATCCATTATGGCCAAAGCCCATGCCTTAAGAATCAATTAAAAGCCCATTGGACTTTAATTAAAAATACATTGGATGTTATTGGGCCTTTGAGACCCATTAAGATTGGATTTGGAATCCAAGTCTTTAAGGCAAATAAATAAGTGTATGTATTAATTTGGAATTAAATTGGAATTAGTATTGAATACAAATAAATTGGATTTAAAGTTGTAGTTCAATATAATTCAAGAATACTTACTTAAAAGTATTTATTCTTAAATGAGTTTGACTCTTGCAAATCAAATCATTGTTTGAACATTGTTTGGTCACATAATTAAAGACTAATTAATTGGATTAGATTGGTTGTAATATATGCTTTGTATGATTACATGAATATGATGAATGAATAGTGTATATCGGATGATATTAGAAGGGTGAGGGCAATTTTGGAAATTGTAATAAATTTAGAATTTATTAAATTGGGCCTGCGTGTCCAACCTTTTATCTCTTACTCCTTGTAATTCTCTTCTCACCTATTCCCCTCAATGTATTTAGGTTTCTTTATTGTATTTTGTAATTGGGTAGGAATAGAATAGTTCTAGCAGGGGAGAGGAAAGAGAGTGATTTGTTCTAGGAACAATTTGTTATATATCCATCCGCATATCGCTATTAATTTACTTTACGAGCTTTATGATGTTTTAGAAGCATGCTTAAGGGTGTATGATGAGACCTAATCAAAGATAATTAATTGGTTGCCAATTACGCGAAAAACCCTCAAAAACATATAAGGCGTTTTTCCTTCGTTGAGTGATTCTTACTCAAGATCCAAAGTTGGCATTGGTTGTTGGCCAAAGTCAAGACCTTTGTCAATTGCGGATGTGTTTGAATCATGAGAGTTTTGTTCCATATCGGTGTCTTGTCCAAGTTGTGATTTGTTGGCCAAAGTCAATATCACTTCTTGTCCATCGACATTGATTACGAAGCTTTCCATGTCAATGGGTCCCGCTTAACTGGAATCATTAAGCTTGTTGTGCCAAAGCCAAGGCTTAGTTGATTCAGAGGAAAATGTTTGGAAAATATATTAGATATATTGGCATATATACATGTATATGTTTCGGACTTGGATGTCCACCTACCGGATCTAGGAATTGGATGAGATCCAATTGATCTTCGAGATCTACCTAGTTAAGTTTTCATATAGCTTGTTGGCCAAAGTCAAGGTTGTGTGTTATTTAACGGGATCCTATCCCACTAGGAAACTATGTTTCCCGAGTACTCGACAGAGGGTTAGAGGCTCGCCGAAAAATAGTGGGAGGCTAGTATTGAATTTGCAATTTCATTCAGATACTTAGCTTTACGCGCTTTCAAATTTATTTCGTCAAATTAAAATGATTAGTTGGACTAATATAATGTTATTTTTTTGTAACAGTTTGACTGTACCTATCTATCGTTAACTAAATAGTGGACTATTGTAGTTAAGATGACAGGAAAAGGGAATGTCCGTGACATTATCATGGGAGAGAATGTCTTTAAGGGCACAAACTTTTCGGATTGGGAAATGAACCTAAGGAGTCCTTGGGGCAGAGAGGATATTGTATACGATACAGACACCTCTCGGGCCTAAGCCCACTGAGCCACTTGAGCTTGAGCTTTGGAAATCACATCACATGACTGTGACACGGCTCAGTCCATTATGCTTGTTTCTATGACTCAGCATTTTCGTCGTCAAAATAGGGACTTGGATCCTTATAACATGATGGCAAGATTGCACGATCTCCACCGCTCTAACAAGAGGATGGAGAGATATGAGTTGGTGAAGAAGCTCTTCCGCTCACGCATGTCAGAAGGCATGTCTGTTGAATCCCATGTGGTTCAGATTATTGCTGATATTGATGAGTTAGCCAAACTTGGGATAGTCTTGGAGGCTGAGATTACTGTGGACATGGTCCTACAATCGCTCCCCGATACCTGGAGACAGTTCATCATAAACTATAACTTGATGAACACTGATGATACTCTTGGAGAGTTATTATCAATTCTCAAGGAGGGTGAGAAGGAGCTTCTCAAGGGCAACAAGCGCGAGGCGCATTTTGCTCAAACATCACTATCTGCCAAGGCTTGGCCTAAGGCAACTGGTGGTGTTAAGAAGAAGAAGTATAAGGGAAAGGGCAAGGCCAAGGCGTCAAAGGCTTCTGGGAAGCCAAAGGACAAGTCTCAGGATGTATGCCTACAGTGTGGCAAGCGGGTCACTGGAAGCGTGACTGCCGCGAGTACAAGGCGCTCCAGAAGGAGATTAAAGCGGGCAATGCTCCGGCTTCAGGTATGTTTGTTATAGAGATAAACATGACTACTTCTAGTTTTAAAAATTGGATTTTTGATTCAGGTTGTGGTACTCATATATGTACTGATGTGCAGGATCTGCAGATTAGCATGAGACTGGCCTCAGGAGAGATTGATCTACGCATTGGAAATGGGGCACCAGTCGCCATTTTGGCCGTTGGCACTTTTGTTTTAGAGCTGCCCTCGGGGCATGTACTTGAACTTAATGATTGTTATTATGTACCTAGTTTGACTAGGAGTATTATCTCTGTATCTTGTTTGACCCAATGCGGGTACACTTTTGTATTCCGAAACACTGGGTGTTTTGTTTATAAAGATGATTTTGAGATATGTTCTGCTGATGCTAATATGGTCTTTATATTTTGAATATAAATCAATCTCAAACATATAATGTAACAAACAAAAGGCTTAAACTAAGTAATAAAGATGAAACTTATATGTGGCACTGTCGTCTGGGACACATAAACAAGACTCGCATATCCACACTTTCGAATAGTGGGTACTGGACGGATTTGATCCAAATTCATATGACGTCTGCGAATCTTGCTTATTAGGCAAAATGCCTAAATCACATTTTAGCGGTAAAGGTGTACGCGCCACCGAACTGTTAGCCCTCATTCATAGTGACGTTTGTGGGCCCATGTCTAGCCAGGCTAGAGGTGGATACGAATACTTCGTAACCTTTACGGATGATGCATCGCGTTATGGTTATGTGTATCTTATGAGACACAAGTCGGAAACTTTTGAGAAATTCAAAGAGTTTCGACACGAAGTTGAAAAACAGACCGGCAAGAGTATAAAGATATTACGGTCGGACCGTGGTGGCGAATACTTAAGCAATGAGTTTCTAGATTACTTGAAAGAGTATGGTATTCTTTCACTGTGGACTCCTCCTGGAACACCGCAATTAAACGGTGTATCTGAACGGAGAAACCGAACTCTGTTGGAGATGGTAAGGTCAATGATGAGTCGCACTGAGCTACCTATTTCCTTCTGGGGATATGCATTAAATAGTGCAATTTTTTTTTTGAATAAGGTTCCGTCAAAGTCTGTACAACAGACACCATATGAGATATGGACAGGAAAGAAACCGGGTTTCTCATTCCTGAAGATTTGGGGATGCTGGGCATACGTCAAACGTTTGGAAGGTACCAAACTTGAGCCCAAGTCGGATAAATGCCTATTCGTAGGATATCCTAGGGAAACCAAAGGATATTACTTCTATCACCCACGAGAGAACAAAGTATTTGTTGCTCTACATGCGGTTTTCCTTGAGAAGGAATTCCTGAATGCAGTGGTTAGTGGGAGGAAAGTAGAACTCGATGAAAATCAGAGTGATACTGTTCCTGGCATAGAATCCTCAACGGAACAAGAACAGTCCATCAGGGATGAAACTGTACCACAATCTTCTATTACACAAGACCGCGTAGGTCGAAGATAGTCAGGATACAACCTGAGAGGTATGGGTTCCTAATCTCACCTCATGTAGATATTAATCTCATTGAGGATACAGATTCGGCTACGTATGAGGAAGCGATACAAGATATCGATTCCGCTTTATGGCAAGAAGCCATGAAGTCCGAAATGGATTCCATGTACACCAACCAAGTTTGGACACTGGTTGACGCACCAGAAGGCGTAAAGCCTATTGGATGTAAATGGGTCTTCAAGAAGAAGACCGACATGGATGGCAACGTACAAACGTACAAAGCTAGGCTTGTAGCGAAGGGGTATCGTCAACGACATGGTGTCGATTACGATGAAACTTTCTCACCCGTTGCCATGATTAAATCCATTCGGATAATGCTTGCTATTGCTGCATATTTCGATTATGAGATATGGCAGATGGACGTTAAAACCGCTTTCCTTAACGGAAACCTTTTGGAGGATGTTTATATGCAACAGCCTGACGGTTTTATCGTGCCTAAACATGCAAACAGGTTTGTAAGTTAAATCGGTCCATTTATGGACTGAAGCAAGCATCGAGGTCATGGAACCAACGTTTTGATGAGATCATAAAAGAATATGATTTCATTCAAAACGAAGATGATCCTTGTGTATACAGAAGGTTAGTGGGAGCGCACTGACTTTTATTGTCCTTTATGTTGACGATGTATTGCTTATAGGCAATGACATTCCCATGTTAACATCGGTGAAAGCTTGGCTTTCATTAAAATTCTCCATGAAAGATCTGGGAGAAGCAGCCTTTATTCTAGGAATAAAGATCTACCGAGATAGATCTAGAAAGCTGCTTGGACTCTCCCAGAGCACGTACATTGACAAAGTGTTGAAGAGATTCAACATGGACCAGTCCAAGAGGGGACTCTTGCCTGTGTCACATGGTGTCTATCTATCTAAGGACATGTGTCCTAAAACTCAAGATGAGAGAGACAACATGAGTCGGATACCGTTCGCATCGGCAGTCGAATCGATCATGTATGCCATGATATATACGCGACCTGATGTCTCGTATGCTTTGAGCATGTGTAGTCGTTATCAGGCCGATCCAGGTGATGGTCACGGATGGCAGTTAAGAACATCCTTAAGTATCTTAGACGAACTAAGGATGCTTTCTTAATCTATGGAGATGGAGAACTTGAGGTAACTGGGTATACCGATGCAAGTTTCCAAACCGATAAAGACGACTACAAGTCGCAATCCGGGTACATATTTTGTTTGAATAATGGAGCAGTGAGCTGGAAATCTTCCAAGCAAGATACTGTTGCCGATTCAACAACAGAAGCGGTACATTGCTGCAGCCGAAGCAGCAAAGGAAGCAGTTTGGATCCAAAAATTCCTAATTGGATTAGGAGTAGTTTCGTTAGCAGCTGACCCCGTTCCATTGTATTGTGACAATAACGGGGCTATAGCGCAGGCTAAGGAACCGCGGTCTCATCAACGATCCAAGCATGTTCTTCGACGTTTCCATCTGATACGTGAGATCATACATCGTGGCGATGTAAAGATCGAGAAGGTCGCATCAGATGACAACATTGCAGATCCGCTGACGAAAGCTATTCCTCAGCAAAAGTTTGAGCGACATATACATAGTTCAGGTATTAGATGCTTGAGTGACTGGCTATAGGCCAAGTGGGAGATTGTTGGACAGTTATGACCCATAGCGTCACTGTTTGTAAAAGACATTGTGTTTGTATACTAAATTAACTATGTAGTATTGAAATTGCCTTTTACCATTTTGTAATTAATTTACTTTGATATAGAAATGGTAGAAGTCCTTATGATTAGTTCTGGATTGAGATGATATGAGACAGTATCAATCCATAAAGGTTTAATCATTAAATATCCCTAGTCGTAGTATTATCGAGACTGGACATCGATAATGCGGAATATACTAGTATTGCACTTGTGGACGTTGTGAGGGCATAACGGCACAGTTCTCATATGTTTAAGTATTGGATACTTATGCAAGTGCGATAGGAGGTTGTGTTTTACCGATGGTACGGAAAACAGCTTCGCTCTGGATAGACCCCGCGGAATCCCATTGGTAGTATGTATATGTGTCTATGGGAGTCCGCTTCAGGGTAGGTGTATTTGGTCTTAACGTGAGACTTGCATCGCTAGTACTTGCGACAATCGGTAAACTTTCGTTTTGGTCGTCCAGGGCTTTAACAGGTTCTGTGTGCGCCTCTTCTAGGTTTATTGAGAATCGTAGTGTATTGGATGTGATGTCAAGATGAGAGTATCACTTCAGACATGTGGAGATGATGATCACGCAGGGATTCGGAACTAGTTCTCTATAGTGTTGCAACCATCGTGATATTTGACAAGGTCATGATTATCCAATTTAAATATACTAGTTGCTTGATATCCGATATGTGCTTCGTACGGGGCAGACACTTTCCAGCCCTAGGCCTTGCACGTGACATCAGATACTGGATCGCTATACGCAATACTACGTATAATACGCCTGACATAGATTATATATTCCAGTAAGAATATTTCTGGAGAATTGGGTAGGCACGGTGCTTTGCTAGAAGCCAACCATGTCTTGTAAATCGGTAAGCACATAGTACGAGGTACTCACTTTATCGGATAGTCCGATAACCGGATTTACTGCCAACATATCCAGAGATCTCTTGGGTCGCTTCCCAAAGATTCACCGATGACAGTTGACTTAAAATATAATTAATCTGGGATTAATTTAGAGAGAGAAAATTAATCTGGGATTAATTGGGGCTTTATTTAATCTGGGATTAAATGTGTTCAGTAGAGAGAGAACGCGATTAATTTGGAATTAATCGGTAAAATAAATTTAATAGTTAAATTTGATTTTTCTATTTAATTTATTTAAATGGGCTAAAATAATATATCGGATATATTAATACGAATTGGATTTCGTTACAAAATTAAAGTCGGACTTTAATACGAACGCACGAGTTAATTTAAAATTAATTCGTAAACGACGATCGTAATATATTTGCGAGGCATCGATAATTATTTAAATTAGATTTAATTTATTAACGACGGAAATTCGTTTAATCGGATTAAACGGAACCGAGCCGCGGCAAATGTTCGTAAAGATATTTGAATTTTGAATTCAAATATGTGGGGCCCACTTCACATGTGTGGTAGGTGGTGGTAGTTGGCATTTATGCCAAGCCACCAACCACTCAACCACCTTGTTTTACTTTTTGTAAACCATTTACCAAACCTACCAAGTTTAGGGTAAAAGGGTGAAATAGTTTTACCTAAAGGTGAATAACAAAAAGGAAAATCTCTACACTTGTTACACAACACATTATTCACAAGTTGAAAAATGAAAACCCTAGTTTTTGGAGGCACTTGGGCGTGAGCTACTTGCTTCTCTTCACTTGGATTTTGTTCATCAAATCAACAAGCTAGCACTTAAGCAAGTCAACAAAGGTGATAAGGAAACATCTCAAAGCTTGGAATCATCAAAAGGTTGGATCTTGGAGATCATCCTCTCAAAATTTTTAAAGCTCTATCCACTCATTGTAAGTTTATTCCGCACCTTATAATGATCATATAAAATGCTTTTCATGCTTATTAGATCCTATGAATGTTCTAGGAACACTAACACAAACTTGGTTGATATTCATGGAATCCATTTCGGACTTTATGGCACTTTGTCATAAAAGGAGTCGATACCTTGTATCACTTCCTCATACGCAGCTGGTTCGTCTTCCTCAATAAGATTGACATCTTCATGAGGTGAGATCAGAAACCTATACCTCCCAGGTTATTTTCTGACTCTCTTCGACCTACGCGGTTCTTGTGTATTCGAAGATTGTGGTACAGTTTCATCCCTGATGAACTGTTGGTGTTCCGTAAAGGATTCGGTGCCTGGAACAGTATTACTCTGATTTTCATCAAGTTTTACTTTCCTCCCACTTACCACTGCATATAGGAATTCATCTTAGCAAAACCGCATGGAGAGCAACAATTGAATTGTTCTCTTGTGAGTTGTATAAGTACTATACTTTGGTTTCCCTATGACAACCTAAAAATAGGCACTTATCCGAATTGGGTTCTAGTTTGGTATCATCCAAACATTTAGCGTATGGCCATCATTCCCAAATCTTCAGGAATGAGAAACCCGGTTTCTTTCATGTTCATATCAAATATGAAGAATGTCTAACAGATTTTCATGGAACCTTATTCAAAATAAGTATTGCACTGTTTAGTGTGTATCCTCAATAGGAAATTGGTAGCTCAGAGTGACTCATATGTTTAAGTATTTTACACTATGGTCCAACCATAATGTTTTAATACTTAGTCGGTCTTTCTTACTTCGTGTCGAAACACTTTGAATTACTCAAAAGTTTCTGACTTGTGTTTCATAAGATACACATAACCGTAACGCGATGCCACATCCGTAAAGGTTACGAAGCATTCATATCCACCTCTAGCCTAGCTAGATATGGCCCCACTTACGTCACTATGAACGAGGGCTAACAGAACGATGACACTTGCACTTTTACCTAGTAAAATGTGTTTTAGGCACTTTGCCTAATAAACTAGATTCGTAGACATCATTTGAATTAGGATCAAATCCGTCCTAGTATCCATTATTCGAAAGTGTGGATATACGAGTCTTGTTAATGCGTCCCAGACGACAATGCCACAATAAGTCTCATCTGATTAATTCAGTTTGAGCTACTTGTTTGTCATGTTATATGTTTGAGATTCATTTATATTCAAAATATAATGACCATTATTTACATCTAATATAAATATCTCGATATCATCTCTATAAATAAAAACATCTGGTGTTTCGAAATATAAAGGTATACCCGCAACGGGTTAAACTAGATATAGAGATAATGTTCCTAGTCAAACGAGATACATTATAACAGTCTACTAATTTTAGTACATGCCCAAAGGGCAGTTCCAAAACTGAGGTTCGTACGGCCAAAACAGCGACTCTCGTCCTGTTTCCGACTTGTAGGTCGATCTCATCTGTAGCCAGTTTACTACTTATCAGTAGATCCCGCACATCAGAACATATATTCATGTACCGCATCTATTATCAAAAATCCAATTTTAAAAACCAGTAGTGAACATGTTTATAACAAACCTTCTTGAAGCCAGAACCTTGTCTCGCCTTCACTTACTTCATGTATGTCTTGTCCATACGGAAGTCACACTTCTAGTGACTCTGTTTGCCACAGTTTAGGTAGACAACTTGGGATATGTCCTTTTAAGAAGCTCTGGATGTGCATAACGGATTGAACACTAAAGTTATCATCACAATGAGTCTTCCTAAGCTCATGCTCTACTATACGCTCAACTCCGGGCTCATGTTGAAGAGGTTTCTCTATCAAATAGAATAACTTCTCAACTCCCAGAACTATCATGAGGTTCTATTCCCAATCTGAAAATTAAAGTCGTTAAAGATATTTTCCCCAGGATTATGTCCTTTGACGCTAATCTTTCAGTCATCTTGATTGATATAGTCCAACTATCCAATCAACGATTTCAGGTACAATTAAATATAATGATTATTATAGTCTAACTATATAATCAACTATAATTGATCGGTTACATTCAAATGTATTGATTACTATAATCCAATTATATAACCAACTACAAATGAAGTAGTTTGAATACAGTCCAACTATTAAATTAAAACAACAATTAAATATTAGTCCAACTAATATATTTTATAATTATTAATGACGAAAAATGAAATGAGCGCGTATTGGCAAGTATCTAAATGAAATTGCAAATTTAATACTTGCCTCCCACTATTTTTCGGCGAGCCTCTAACCCTCTGTGGAGTACTCGGGAAACCTAGTTTCCTAGTGGCTAGGATCCCGTTAAATAACACACAACCTTGACTTTGGCCAACAAGTTGTATGAAACTTAACAAGGTAGATCTCTAAGATCAATTGGATCCCATCCAATTCCTAGATCTAGTAGGTGGACCTCCAAGTCCGAAACATATATATAATATATATGCCAATATATCTAATATATTTTCCTAACCTTTTCCTCTGAATCAACTAAGCCTTGGCTTTGGCACAACAAGCTTAATGATTCCAATTAAACGGGACCCATTGACAGTGGGAAAGCTTCGTAATCGAGGTTGATGAACAAGAAGTGACCTTGACTTTGGCAACAAATCACAACTTGCCCAAGGCGTACGATATGGAACAAAGTCTTCATGATTCAAACACATATGCGATGGACAAAGGTCTTGACTTTGGCCAACAAACCAGTGCCAATCTTGGATCTTGAGAATGAATCACTCAATGGAAGGAAAACGCTTAATATCTGTTGATGGTTTTTTTTGCGTAAATTGGCAACCAATTTATTATCTTTGATTAGGTCTCATTATACACCCTTAAGCATGCATTCTAAAAGCATAATAAGGTGCGATAAAATTAATAATGATATGCGGATTGATATATAATACAATTTGTTCCTAGAACAAATCTCTCTCTTTCCTCTCTCCCCCTAGCATTATTCCTACTTCTACCCAATTACATAATACTTCTAAAGAAATCTCATTTACATTGAGGGGAATTGGTGAGAAGAGAAATACAATGAGAAAAGAGGTAATAGGCTGGACATGCAGGTCCAATTTAATAAATTCTAAATTTATTACAACAATTTCCAAAATTGCCCTCACCCTTCTAATATCCATCTGATATACATTATTCATACATGCATCCAATTATTCACACAAAGTATGTTATTCAATCAATCTAATCCAATTAATTAATCTTTGATTAATGACCATCCAATGTTCATACAACGATTTGATTTGCTCGAGTCAAACTCGTTTAAGAATAAATACTCAAAGTAAGTATTCTTGAATTATATCGAACTACAATTTTTAATCCAATTTAAATTGTATCCAATACTAATTCATATTTAATTCTAAATTAATAATTAAACTTATCATGTGCCTTAAAGACTTGGATTCCAAATCCAATCAAAATGGGTCTCAAATGCCCAATTAGTATCAAATACTATTCAATTAAAATCCAATGGGCTTTTAATTAATTCTTTAGGCTTGGGCTTTTGGCCAAAATGGATCTAACCCATAATGCCTAGGCCCAATAAGAATCACCCTATGCCATAGAATCAATTTTGGCCCATTAGGCCCAATTAAATTACTAAAGGCTCAATAGTTATATTTTGGACTTTATGGAAATGGTTTTGGCCCAAATATGATCCAAGACCAAAATTTGGCCCAACCAAACCCATTAGCCCAAAAAAAACAAATTCAATTAATATTAATTCAATTAAAGTGTAATTAACACAATTAATTAATTAATCTAGTATTTCAAAAACACTAATTAATCTAATTAATCATGCTTAACATCTAATTTATGTCCAACACAAATTAATCAAAATCAATCTTCCAACAAGCTTCACACTCACGGAAATACATGAAATTAACATCCAATTTTGATTTCAATCTAATTAAATCAACAATTTACATTCAATTTCATGTGAATCAACATATCCAATAGTCTAATTCAAAAAATGATCATGAGCTTCCTAGGGTAATTTTCGGCCAAGGGGTAAGAATTAAAGAAAATTAATCTAATCAATTTTACACAATTCCAACAATGCACAAATCCAATTGAACATCATATAAACATATCACAACAATCAATTTAGGCAAAATCAAGCTCCAAGAAAAAATCCCAAATTAAAGTCCACAAACCCTAGAAATTAAATCAAGCTTAGATCTCGTTATGATACCATTTTATGTGTCCTAGACATGCCACGGGATCTCTAAGCGTGATTCGTGTGCGAATAAAAATCAAAAATAAGTTACGGAGGACTTACATTGATTGGTTGAGTTCAAAAACTTCCATGGATGTTGAAGCTTCCAAGCTCATTGGTGAGTATCCCTATCACCTTCATTTGACTCCCTGATGTGCTAGCAAGAACAAATGGAGCAAATTTTATCTCCTAAGGAGAAACAAATTTACCCTTAAATTTGCCCGAGAGAGAGAAGAGTGATCGGCCTTTCTTCAAGATGCACAGGCCATTTGGCCGATTGGTTCAAAAGCAAAAGAAGGCCATTCGGCCTTAATGAAAAGAAAAAAAATGGCCAATCCAATCGGCCAAATGACTTTTCATTTTGAAAGGTCAAAATAGCTTTTTTTCTTTTTTTTTTTTGCAGAGGCATTTCTTTCTTTTTTTTAAAGAAAATAAAAGTTGTTGTTCTTTTTAATTTTCAAATCAAAGGCTATATTGTTCAAGAAGTCAGAGAGCAATGAATATTTGTCAGTGGCCTTTTTAAAGCAAAAGTAAGAGACCAAGTCTCTCTTTCATTCGGCCAATTTATTCTATTTCATTTTAAGGCCATTCGGCCAAATGCCAGGGAGAGAGAGATTAATTTCCAAAATTAAATGTGTTGAGTGTTTTAGAAGATTACACCAAAACCCATCACCCATATCTATCACCAAAGATAACTAATGATGTAAGTGAAGTGGGCCCCACTTTAAATTCAAAATTTAAGTGGGCTTGCTCAACACACTTCGGGCTCGGATTCGTTTAATCTGATTAAATGAATTTTCGTCGCGATACAATTAAATCCAGTTTAATTAAATAATAATACCCAGTAAAATTATTATGAAAATCGCTCACGAATTAATTCCAAATTAATTTGTTCGCTAAAATTAAAATCCAATTTAATTTCCCGTTGAAATCCAATTTCAATTAATATATCCAATATATTATATAGCCCAATTTAATAAATTAAAAAGTAAAATCTAATTTAACTATTAAATTTATTTTACCGATTAATTCCAATTTAATCGCATTCTCTCCTCTCGACGAATTTAATCCTAGATGAATTCTCGACTCAATTAATCCCAGAT
Source organism: Zanthoxylum bungeanum (assembly GCA_019454045.1). NCBI lineage: Eukaryota > Viridiplantae > Streptophyta > Magnoliopsida > Sapindales > Rutaceae > Zanthoxylum > Zanthoxylum bungeanum. The sequence goes on from SKCR01055275.1 coordinate 29,606, forward strand.
TAATTCTTTCTCTGATAATTAATCTCAGATTAATTCTTGCTGTAATTAATCCCAAATTAATTTTCTCACTTTATTAATCCCAGATTAATATTCTCTCTCTTAATTAATCCCAGATTAATATTGTTCGAGTCAAACATCATCGGTGAATCTTTGGGATACGACCCAAGAGATCCCTGGATATATTTGCAATAAATACGGTCATCGGACTATCCGAATATGTGCGTACCTAGTACTACATTCTTACCGATTTACAGGACTTGGTTGGCTTCTAGCAAAGCACCGTGCCTACCCAATTCTCCAGAAATATTCTTCTACGGAATATATGATCTTTGTCAGGCTTAGTATACGTAGTATTGCGTATTACTATCCAGTATCGGATGTCACATGCTAGGCCTGGGGCTGGAATTGTGTCTGCCCCGTATGAAGCATATATCGGATCACTAGCAACTATTCTTTTTATTATCGGAAAGACATGACCTAGTCATACTTCCCCGATGGCTATAGCACTTAGAATACCAGTTCTGTATCCATGCATGATCATCTTCTCCATATGACTGAAGTGATACTTCCATCTTGACATCACACCTAATACACTACGATTCTCAGTATACCCATAAGAGGCGTACACAGAACCTGTTAAAGTCCCGGACGACCAAAACCAAAGTATGATGATTGTCGTAAGTATTAGCGATGCAAGTCTCAGGTTAAGACCAAATACACCTACCCTGATTTGGACTCCCATAGACACGTAGTCATACTACCAATGGGATTCTGATGGGTCTATCCAGAGCGAAGCTGTTTCCATACCATCGGTAAACAGAACCTCCTATTACACTTTCATGAGTATCCAATACCCAAATATATGAGAACTATGTTGTTACGCTTCCATAACACGCACAAGTGTAATACTAGCCTATTCCGCATTATCGATGTCCAGTCTCAATAATACTACGATTAGGGATATTAATGATTAAACCTTAGTGGATTAATACTGTCTCATATCTTATTAATCTGAAACTAATCATAAAGACTTTTATCATTTATGTATCTATGTAATCCAATTACGAATGATAAAAGAGCAATTTCTTTTGTCACATAATTAATTTGTACAACAACACCATGTTCTGTACAAATAGTGATGCTATGGGTCATAATTGTCCAACAGATATGTAACGTCCCAAGACACTAGTATGAGTGTATGGGGGGACAGCGATACGTAAAGCCCCCATGCGTCTGGTTTTCTATAGATTCTCAAATATATGATTTTCAGAAAATAATGTTTTATGAAAGAGTTTTCAAAAGAAACAATTTTATGAGAATCTTAGAGTTTTACTGACAAAAATGATTTCTAGAAGAGTTTTCATAGAAAAAATGTGCTTTTAGATAAGAAAGAGTTTTCAGAAAAGATCAGTTTTCCTTGAGATGATTTTGATTTCAGAAAAATAAATTTTTCATAAAGTATTTCAGTTTTTATTTTAAATTATCCACTCACTAGGTCGTTCAAACGATCTACCCCCCACTCCCAGTATTTCTATTTTTCAGGTTTACCTAGAGGACGAGCTCGAGAGGATGGATACTAATGGCAGTCACTAGAGTGTTAAGTCCACCAGGTCGAGTTCAGAAGTTCATCACACCAGTGTCAAGTAAAGTTGCATGTCAGACGATAGTATTGTATAAGTCATTGTAATATGCTAAGAGAGTGTCCATGAACAGAGTTGTAAAGAGAAGTATTATTGCGTACACAATTATGAGTATTAAAATGTATTCCATGTTGTTAAGTTAGGCAATGGTTTATATGCATGATTTTATGTTTGAGATTGATTAGTATTGATGGTCATAATCAGAAAGTCAGAGGCTCAGGGGATAGGTCAGCATATTCCCTGCCGGCAAAATCTCTGAGAGGGGGAAGTTATAAAAATGGTATCAGAGCATGGTCTAGGGAGTTAGTGACTGCCATGGGTAGAGTACCATGGTCTTGTATACGTAGTATGTCGGGATAACCGTATGTGAGGCACTACCTCTCCAATATCTGATCCTCAAGTACGTCATCAAGACATATAGACATGTTAGTAAGAATTCTCAAAGCTATTCGAATATTCTTCCTAATGACAGTGACTATAATCCTTGTCTTAGTTGAGAATCCTTCTGTAGTCATCTTGATTTAGACAAGTTATGAAAATATATAGTAAAGTTCTTAGAATATTCACCAGAGGATTAAAAAAGGAAGCTATAAGAAACGTAAGGGATGATGCATGAATACTTAAAGCAACAAGAGGTAATAAGAGGTAGAGATACAGAATGAGATAATTGAGAGAAAATGCCAGAACTTATAGTAATTAGGGGAATGTAGTAAGCCTGAGTAAGAATAAAATATCAGGTAGACCCAAGTAAGATTCTTTCCCTCCTCAGGAATTCTTTCAAGTAAATCCAATAGCCTTTGAGTACCTCATATAGATAGCAAGTTTCCTGAATAATGAAGGATAAATAAATGGGAAAAAGAAGTAGGAAATCAGGATTAATCGTGGAAGTTTCCAATAGACATGAGGTTCCACAAAGGATGTAGAGATTCTAGACACCCAAACCCAGATTCGTTAGCAAATAAAATAAATGTCGTAAGGAAAAATGATTAGTTGTCTTAACCAAGGATTCCGATATGGATAAGACCTTGGCCTACTCAGGTCTTAACCCTCCAATAATACTAATTGAGAAAACTGTCCTAACGAAGTCTATCTCATATTTATCTTAATATAAGTAATAGACTATACCAATACAAATAATACTAGAATGAGAACGCTGACATCCGTTGAGATGTGAAATTCTTACCCCATCCTTAACTAGTATAGATAAAGATAACCGTAAGGAAGGCCGACGATGGTATATCCTAAGTCAGAGACAGAAAACACTGAGAGATATATCACTCAGAAAAGGGCCATGGAAGTTTCTAAAGTTAGAAAGAAGAGAACCCAGCATAATTCAAGAATCTAAGTAAGTCATCACGAGGCTTGCAGTACTAGTAGAAGTCCATATGATAGACCAAATGTTGGTTTTAGCTAAGGTCCCAAGATCATTAAACAAGCATGAAATAAGTGTGAATACAAATCAACGAAGTTGCGGAATACTCACATCGATCAGTTGAGCGACGCGGAGGACAACAAAATCAACTTTATGCCCTTGTGAGTCACGGCAGTCCACTGGTTGTGCAGTCCACTATTTTCGGTTTTGAGTCTCCAAGTTTTGAGCTCCAAGCTTAGTCAAACGATTCCCGGCTCATGGGTGGACTTCCCTATCACCTTCGCATGTCTCTTGGAGTGCTAGCTCTTGTGATTTTTGCCACAAAAATCACACACTCAAACTTCCCGTCTTCTCGGCAAAACCAGAAGAAACAGCCCACTGTTGGGCATGAGATGAGGGAGATAAAAGAGAGGAGATAGTGTTTTGTTTTACAAAATGTGTATTATTTATTTGTTTTCCCAAAAACAAATAATATATACCATTTCCACTTTTCCAAAAAGTCAAGGCAATAAAGTTTGCCAACCACTCCCATCATTCAATCAATCAATCTCATCAATCAATCAATTGTCACATCACTCAAAGTGACATGTGATTTGACGCTTGATGTGACTAATGATTTGACGCTTAATTTGACTTGCGTTTCGCACTCGAATTCGAAATACGAATGCGCTCGCAAATAATCCCGGGCTCGGGTTCGCTAATTCCAAATTAACGAATTTTCCGTTGCGTCGTAATTAAATGATTACGCCTAGCGAAATCACTATTCACATCGCTAACGAATTAATTCTAAATTAATTCATTCGCCCGAACGAAGCACATGTCGGATGTCTGGTAACTAGTCTCTATAATCGGATAAACCTGACCTTGTCATTTTATCCCGATGGCTGCAGTACTTAAGAGTACTAGTACCGTATCCTATGTGACCATCATCTCCACTATGACTGGAGTGATACTTCCATCTTATCATCACACCCAACACACTACGATTCTCAATATACCCAGCATAGGCGTACACAGACCTGTTAAAGCCCTAGACGACCACAACCAAAGTATATTGATTGTCGCTAGTATTAGCGGTGCAAGTCTCAGGTTAAGATCAAATACACCTACCCTAATTTCGGACTTCCATAGACACATAGTCATACTACCATTGGAATTCTGAGGGGGTCTATCCAGAACGAAGCTGTTTCCCGTACCATCGGTAAAACACAACATCCTATTACACTTGCATGAGTATCCTATACCCAAATATATGAGAATTATGCCATTGTGCCCTCACATCGCGCACAAGTGTAATACTAGTCCATTACGTATTTATCGATGTCCAATCTCGATAATACTCTAACTAGGGATATTTAATGATTTATCCTTTGTGGATTGATATTGTCTCATATCATTCTCAATCCAGGAAAAAATCACAGGAAAGCCTATCATTTATATATCTACGTGATCTAATCACAAATGATAAGAGTGCAATCTCCTTTGTCACATAGTTAATTTGTACAACAACACCATAATCTGTAAAAATAGTGACGCTATGGGTCATAATTTTCCAACACCAAACGTAGTAGAAACCCATACGGGCCTAAACAAAACTCATTAATTTGGAGACACTCAGGAGTTAGCAAAAGAGATCGGTACAGATTATAAGTCAGGTGATGTAGCTGAAGCTTACAGCTAAAGCAGAACTCCATAAGGGTAAACAACCATTAGTCTCAGTAGTACAATTTGGAGCCAATAGATAGAAGGATGCAGGAAGTAATAAGGAAGTTTAGTACATATATTAACATAGATAACGTAGCTTGAAGACGATAATGTAAATGGAGACCATAGAATAGTTGATAAAAGTTGTGGAACCCTAAGATATGGAGAAGTTGATGCAAATCTCAATAGACTGAATGATAATTCTTCTTCCCATTAGCTTCAAAATCCCTCTCTCCCGAGCGATAGATTCTAAACATTCATTATCTCAATTTGTGGCACCAAAATAAGAAGCATTAAAAGCAAGGGAATATAAATAAACTGAATTAAAACTTCATAAAAATTAAATTGGCAAACAACACATAGGTTCAAGCATTGTCTACATCATCCTCTAGAATAATAAATTAAGTTTATGACCAAATAATAAAACAATGAAAGCATGGTCATGAATCTAATAGAAATCATTAGAGTTAAAGGAAGAAACTATAAGATTAAACTCGAATCGAATCCCTTCGACTTCGGACATCACCGACTTTGTCTCATTTTGTCGCTCTTTAATCTTTCTCTTTGGATCTCAGTAAAATATGTGTTTTGAGTCTTGAGTTATGTATTAGCCTCTTTTTTAGGGTTTTGGACGAGCTTCTATATTTGTAGGAAAGTCTTGGAGTCCTTGTGCATGTAAAATAATAATTTCTGAAGATTCGTGGCTCCTGTCGCAACGTCGTGACGCCGAAAGTGGCGTCACGGTGCCCACTCTCAAGATACATATATGGAGTGATGTCTGAAGGGGAGTCGCGATGCCAGACACAATTTCTAGTATGTTATTTTCTGCATTTTTCGTTCTCCCTCGTGTTTTTGATGCCTCCGTAGGGTCCCAAAACATGTACAATTGCTCCAAGATCCATGTTCTAATGCTTCGTAATAATAAAACATAAAATAAACTATAAAATATATTAAATGACACAAAGTCTAACAAAATAATAAGCTAAGAATGCATTAATAAGTGGGTATAAATCACATTTATCACTAACCAAATCTACAAGTGATGACAAACCTTATTATAGAATGGATAGCCTTCAAGAATACAAAGGCTCAAAAGAGTAAGGAATCAAAGTAACCAACGCATATAATGATACTCAGAAGTAAGGTATACGACTTATACGGAGCTTTTCATCGTACTAGATAGGGAAATATTAGTGATTAATGACTTAAGAGGTTTGAGAAATTGAGATAAGGAGGAAATACTCTATTACCATAAAGATAGAATACATGACTGATAAGGCCTTTTGATAATGCAATATTTGTTACACCTTTAGGAAATCAAAGTAGTAGGGCAAAAAATACGAAATGAAGTATAATAAAGGGACTATGGTAGGATTTTGAGAGAGCGGAAACCTAAAATAGGTTCCCAGTAAATGATAGTATGACCAGCAATCAGAAATAAATCAAGAGTAAAGTTGGAGGAGGTAATTCAAATAGTTCCTAGTAGTAGTACCACAATGTGGGAGCCCAATATCAAATATGTAAACAAGGGAATCCTGGGATTATAAATGATTATCATGTGCAATTGCAGCACGCATAGCTTGTGAGACCACCATAATCGAACAAGACTTCAGGACCAACCCCCACCCTCCTAACCCTCATTAGAAAACAACAGTAGTGATGGACGTTGATGTTCGTCCTGATGATGTACCCAGAAACAAGTGAATCTGTGGTGTAGTACAGTATCTTATAAGGCAGGGTAAACGATATTTAAAAGATAATATCCCCCAGATGAGAAGACCGAGTCATAAAACATGGAAACTTCAGATATAGATAAAAGCAGAAGAGAAAAGCAAAATGACTCTAAGTAAATGATTTAAAGGAGGAATTGTAAGATAAAACAATGAAAAGAATGAACATTAAATCAAGTAATGACAGGAATACATGACTGACAGCGTTAGACATGACTAAGGACCTATAGCTATAGACTTTTCCATTTAGAAATGAAGAAGAAGGAAGAAGGTATATTGTGAAATGAATAGCATCAATCTCTTATGCGCTAGTATAAGACCAAAGTTCTATTAATATAGATTGGAGGAAAGATAACAAGTATAGCCATATGTTTCCCTTCACAGCGCACCGTTATAAATGGGGCTTAGGATGACTTGAAATAGATTTATTGAAGTATAACGTAAAGAGGAATAAATAAACTAAGTATACTGATATTGTTGAGATTGGGACAACACCTGATAGAATAAGACAATGGGAATAATTGAAAGTGGGATATTCTAGCGTGTAAACAGGCAAAGAGAATAAGTTAGTGTACAAGATAGTTAACCAGATTTATATTAGCAATGAATTTAAGGGTACGAAAAGAGTATGAATGTTAACCAGAACCGAGGCACCAACGTCGACGTTAATAGTAAGAGATATAGTCTAATCACAAGTAGAATGACCATCAGGAAGTCTACGAAGAATCAATATCCTTAATATTATAGGCATCAATAGATAACAATGGTAAGCTAGAAGTACATGAAGAATTTAATCATGAACTATGAGGCCTAAGCCCCACAGATGGGCAGAGATAGAAGAACTTGAACGACGGAGCTGATTAGTAGTTGGATCTTAGCAAAGAGAAAATATAGGGTTAAATAGTTAAGCTATGATAATGAATGCTAAGAACAAATCGAGCACGTAGAGCTAAGGAAGTATCAAGTACAATCATTATTGATAGTGATAAGGATTACTCTCGTAAATATATTTATCCCAGAGTTAAGGCAGAACCTGAAGAAGCCTAACCATAGAGAACACTTGTATTTTTAAAAACTCGAAAGTATCAGCTAAGAAGTACCCGAAGATATATTTATTAAGGTAAAATAAATGGAGATAGTTGTAGCATGACGGTAAGTGTAGAGTACTCAGCAGAAGTCATGGAATGAGAACGAGGAATTATCTCTCAGTCAAGAATTTAAGGGATTATTCACTAAAGCTCATGGACTTTGGTGCAGTATGTGTAAACATGGCAAGAGGTGTTATACATAAACCAGATGTTAAGGCAAGACGAAGGGTACATATGTTTACTAGCCAAATGGTAAACGATCAGCTTGGCAGAGATATTAGTTATTAAGTCAAATTGAACCCAGGTAATACAGAATAGCTTACAGTAGAGTAAAGGTTAACACAGACAAACAATAGTACATCCCATGTTATGTCTTCCAAGTCATAACATACATGGTCCACCGTCATAATCACATTGTCCTATGGTATAATGACAGCGTATAGAAGATCGTCGGAAATTAGTACGGTATAGTTGATGAAGTAGAGTTAGTTATGAGAATGTAGTCAGTTGGAAGTGGGTGGCTTAGAAAATAGCGCTTGAATCTTGTGACTTGTCGTAAGTTATTCAGTATCAAGGAATTTCAAGCCTAGAGAAATTACAGAATTTCAATCCTAAAAGGGATTCGAGGAAGAATCTTATTTAAGGGGGGAGAAAATGTAAGAACCCGGTAATTCAGATTACTGCTATGTTATAGGTGACATAATACATGATATAGTTCATGCTCAAGAGTGTATGTGCTCGTCAATTACTTTTTGAATATTCGATGAATTCTTTGCAGTTCTGATATGAAATTTATTTCGGTTCTACTCCAAATAGCCCTTAGTATTTGGGCCATAAATTTTTCATACGATCTCCGATGTTTATGAATAATATATTATCGAAAATTCTAAGACCGAGACCTAAAACTTCCACGTTGGACATTTTTCCAAATTTGAATCATAAAATTAAGTCAAAAATCGTGATTTATGTAGCTGCTACAGTGAATTTCGAGAATAGCCTATAGTAGGGTGATGTGGCACACTCTTAGCCACTCATTTCATACAAAGAGAAAATCAATCATTTGTCTATAAATAGAGCACTATTCATTCATCTATCTCAAGCAAAAAACGTCAGCTAGCTTCAAGAAAAAGCTCTCTATTTTCTTCATCTCATGGGAAATTTGAAGGAATGGTGATGAATTCTCAAGCTTTTCTTGGTAAGTAAGCTTCTTTTTATTATTTCTTATTCTTATATAGGAAAATGAGCATCCATTCTTCACTTGTATTCTCACGCTTAGAAACCTATGATGTTCTAGACATGTTGTAGTTAGAGAAGTGCTTCTGTGAATGTGTTAGTGTGATGGTAGTGTTGGAATTGATTTGGGCAGTGACAATAGAGAATTGGTATTGGCCCTGAAATCGGACTAGCGTCACGACGTGTATGGGCTAGCGTCGTGATGCCGATCATGTGAAAGCTCTATGCCTCGGGTCAGGTCATGTGGGAGTCATGATGCTCAACATTTTTTTGTCGCGAAGCGGATCATTAGGATGCTCTCTGCCTCAGGTCTGATCAAGTGGGAATCGCGTTGCGGAACACTTAGCGTCGTGAGGCGTAAAAAGTAATGCTCTTTGTTTCAGTCTGATCGTATGAGCATAGCGACGCGCAATACTCGGAGTCCTAACGCGCAGCAATACCAATTTCTCTCAACGGTAGTGCCATTAAGTTTATAAAGTACGAACTGAAGAAAATATAGCGGATCCACTGACTAAAGCCTTAACTCCCAAGGTGTTTGAGAAACACATGGAGTCCATGTTTATTAGATACCATCGTGAATGGCACTAGATCAAGTGGGAGTGTTGGAAATGGTGATCGAGCATCATTCACTTTTTGTATGAATATTTGATATTTATGCAATATAATATTTATTTTATCATGGTTATTTATTTATTTATATGGTAAAACTCTTACTTTTATTCATATATTGTAAATCTAAGAGTTAGATTACTCTAAGAGTTATAGATTTCGAGTTTCACTCGGAACCTTATATGAATTTAGGAAAGACCCGAGAGTTACAACATATGGTGATATAGTTGCAAGAGTTGCAAATGGTGTTGAGAAATATCACGCATTCTCTCGAATATAAATTATTTTGGTCTAGATATATTGACATGGGTCGGTCATTATATTGGTGAGACTAGTGCATTGTCTATACATGTAATGGACATATGGTTTGTCTCAACAGACTGTGAGCTCAGCGGAAGTTCATATAGAAATGCAGATATTCATTAGTTGAATGAATATTGAATAAACTCATAAAAGTTGACTAATATATATTCCATAAATCTGTCAATAGTTGTCTTTTCGAGTTGAGTAGTTATTGTGGTCCTTTGACTTGAGACACCACGGTGGTCTTGTGGGTGATCCTCTATGCCTGATCCCATGCATGTCAGAGACCTTTCATGGTCTGACCGCTGGATGTCTGTTAGGTATAGACCGATGCTCACGAAGGTCGGTGTGTGTTAATATGAGAATTCGTCAGTCCATATGGTTGGATTATGTTTCCAGAAGTTTTTCAGAGTATATTCCGGAAATCTTTTGGCCAAAAGTACGTCCAAGAAATTGTTTCTTTGACATTATAAAAAATATTGAAAAGAGTTTTGCATATATTATTTATTAATGGAATATATGGATGAAAAGTTCCATATATTGAGTGGATAAGGTTTTGACAGTATAGCTAAAACCTTACTCAATTGGAGACGGTAATGATGAAGGGATTATACATTAGCGTTTTAACCTCGACTTGTATGGTTCGACATGTCGTGTTGTTTTTAGTCATTATTTGTAGGTGGGCAGGCCTTCATGTATATATATATATATATATATATATATATATATATATATACATGTATATGAGATATATAAGTATATAAATAAGTAACAACCGAAAGTGAGCCTAGAGAGTTCCATTATATTGAGTTTACTCGTTGAGCACTAGGGCGACCTCTCGTCAAATGTTGACAAAGTAATTTTGGGTATTTAGGATTAAATTTTTTAATCCGATAATTCATGAGATGAATTGAATTAATTAATTTTATATCAAGAGTTGATATAAGTTTATTGTATAATTAATGTAAATTTGATTTACATTAAATTAGTAATTAATTTGTGAATTAATTTAATTGTTAAATTAATATACAATTAATTACTTACCTTATACAATTAATTAATTAAAGTAAATTAGATTGTTTAGTTAAAGTAACTAAATAATTCATAAAAGGTAACTAAGTTAGCTTTATACTAATTGGTGAGATTAATTTTAACTATGATTAAGTTGCTTTTTGAAACATGTGGTGTGGATAAAAGATGCTCATATACCATAGTTAAATTAAATACCATGGTTTGATTTTTGTTTTCTTTAATTCATCTTAATAAAAACAAAATGAAAACAACAAAAAGCAATTTTTGGTTTGACTTTTCCCATTTTACACTCACTGCTGCCGAAACCAATAAAAGCATAAATTGAAAATTGCTTCTTCTCTCACTTACTGCCACTGCCGAATGAGAAGGGAAAAAGTATTGATTTTTGTTTTAAAAAATCCAAGCCAAAAATCTCACAAAAATTACCCAAACTTTTTTTTAAGAACATGGAATTAATCCCTAAGAGTCAAGGGTTAATTATTGTTCTTGAAGTTCTTGAAGTTGTTCAAGTTTTTCCTAGGGTTCAAGAGTTGAATTTGTGGGAAACGTTTGTTGTCACTCTTGAGTGATCAGACCACATTTTGATCACCAAGATTTGTTCTTGAGAAAGCTCAATTAGTGGAGTTTTGAAGGAGTTCAAAAGCTTGGAAGATTTTGGAGAAACTTGAATTCAAAGGTTGAAAAAGCTTGGAGGATTTGGAAGCTTGGATGCAAAGCTTCAATTAATTGGCAAAGCTTATTGGTACATTTAACTTGTCAATTTATTTGTTCAATTTGTTGATTAATTTTGTTGAGAAAAATTGTTGTGGAAGTGTTGGATAAATTGGAAGCATGTATGTGAGGATTAGAAGCATTGAAGTGTTGGAAAATCGATATATAGTTGATATGTTAAATTTTTTATGCTTGGAATAATTTTGCAAGAGTTGGAAAATTAATTTATATGCTTGAATTAATTTTTCAAATGTTGGAAAATTAATTTTAGTATGTTTGGATTATTTTCAACTGTTGGAAATAATTTTGATGCTTAGATTAATTTTTCAAGAGTTGATAAATGTATTAAAGTGTGTTGAAAATAATTTAATTGGCTTATGGTAATTATTTTAATGCATAGAAATTTTTTTTTCGTGCATATAGGAAACTTTTTGATTGATGAAAAAAAAATTTAAACCCACTATTAAGGACTGCCGAATAAATAAATAAAATTATTCGCTCGGAATTTGATCTCGGGCGGATTCCGCTGCGCTCGGTTTTGTCTGTTGCTCACACAACAAGTGGTATCAGAGCGATACATGCTTCTAATTGTTCATGTTCTTTTACAATTTTTCTTAATGTTATAAAATGCCCATGCATACATTTAATTGTGAATTACATGTTTTAGGCATTTTTGGACATGCATACATTTTACATATTTGTGTGCATTGAACTTTGGAAAAATCTCTACACTAGATCATTAAGTGTCATTATTTTAGTTGAAAATATGACATGGTCCGGCTTGTCTATACGGTGTTAGTGAAACCATTGTGATTGGTCCCAATATTGCTAAAGCGTGAGGGATTGGTTATAATGTTTTGTACTATACCGGTTAAGCATGAGATGAGTCAAATTTAAGAGAAAGAATTATCCAATATTGTTAAAGCGTACTTTCGGCGATAGACAAGTTGATCTAATAATTGAACTATCCAATATTGCTAAAACGTGAGGATGAGATTCGATTTAGGACCGAATGTAAGAGTTGCATGAGATGCAATTGACAATAATGTTACTGACAGCTCAAGATGACATGAATAAGAATAGTTATGCATTCATGATCATTGGTGCTTCTTCTTCTGGACCTTCTCAGGCTTCTCAAAAGCCGGCTAGGAAGAAACAGAAAAAGAAGAAGAAAGGTCAAGGTAAAGGTCCAAAGGTTGCTTCCGCAGGGGTTTCTAAACCAAAGGTGAAAACAAATGTTGCAAAAGGAAAATGTTTCCACTACGACATGCTTGGACATTGGAAACGCAACTTTCCAAAATATTTAGCTTCTTTGAAGATAGCGCCCTCAGGTATTTGTTTTCATATTATTGACATTACACTTGCTTTTGATTATAGTTCGACTTGGGTGTTAGACACCGCTTGTCCTTCTCATATCTGCAATTCGTTGTAGGATCTGAGGGAAACTATAAGATTGAAGCCGGGAGAGATCCAACTGCGAGTATGGAATGAAGATTCTCTACAAGTTGAAGCAGTAGGACTTTTATGTTTGACACTCTCGGATGAATGTAATATTACACTTAATAACTGTTATTTTGTGCCGAATATGATACGGCAAATCATTTCGCTTCATGTACTTGACAGTGAAGGATTTCATGTAAATATAAAAGATGGTCTTTTGAATTTATATGATAATATGAATGTTTTGCTTGTTTCATGTCCCATGGTTGATGGACATTACATTATTACAAAAAGTCATGATATCTTTAATATAGAAAAATCTAAAAGGAAAAGATCATATGACATAAATAATACAGAACTTTCGCATATGAGATTAGGTCATATAGGCATAAAACGCCTAACCAAACTAGTTAAGGATGGTGTGATAGATGATCTAACCATAAAACCTTTACCAGTTTGCGAATATTGTATTCAAGGTAAAATGACCAAATCTTCATTTAGTGGTGTTGGACACCGGGCTAATGATTTATTGGAACTTGTGCATTCTGATGTATGTGGTCCTAAAAATCATGCTGCCATGGGTGGGTTTCAATACTTTATAACTTTTATCGATGATTTGTAACGATATGGTTATGTGTTTCTTATGAAGCACAAATCGGAAACTTTTGAAAATTTCAAAGAATACCGATTTGAAGTAGAGAAAAAAACCGGGAAACTCTTGAAATGACTTCGATCAGATCGGGGGGGTGAGTAAATGAGCAGTGAGTTGTGGGTTATTTAAAAGAGAATGAGATTCTCGCTCAATATACTCCTCCAGGTAATCCTCAACACAATGATGTTTCAGAAAGGAGGACTCAAACTTTATTAGATATAGTTCGATCAATGATGAGTTTCACTGATCTACAAATACTTATGGGGCCATGCTCTAGACACTGCCACTCATCTTCTGAACAAATTTCCATCGAAAACCGTTCTGACTACTCCGTATGAGTTATGGACTGGAAGGAAACCGAGTCTTAAGTATGTTAAGATTGGGGTTGTCCTGCCTATGTAAGAGTTGCACAGCAGGATAAACTTGCACCTAAAGGGTACAAATATTGATTCATTGGATATCATACAAATTCAATGGGATATCAGTTCTATGATCTCGAGAACTGAAATGTGTTCGTTGCTCAAAACGTAACTCTTTTAGAAACACAATTTGTGTTAGAAAGTGTAGATCATAGAATGATTGATTTAGATGAAGTCAATCAAAGTAACATTGAATCGACGATAGAACCAGAGGTTCAGGAGGATGAGATACCTTTGACACAACCACCTCGTATGTCAGAAAGGATATCGAGACCCCCTATCAGATACGGGATATCATCTGATGATGCCCTCGATGTTTTCTTAGTTGAAGAAAAAGATCTTTTAACCTACAGAGAGGCGATGTTGGACATCGATGCGGAAAAATGGCTGGAAGATATGAAATCCGAGATTACCTTAATGCATGATAATCAAGTCTGAGACTTGGTTCCGCTTACCGATGGAATTGTTCCTATCGGTTGTAAATGGATTTACAAGAGGAAACGGGGGCACGATGGAAAGGTTGAAACCTTTAAGGTCCGACTAGTAGCAAAATGATATACTCAGAAATCAGTTATTGATTATGAGGAAACCTTTTCTCCTGTAGCCATGCTTAAGTCAATCATGATTTTTTTAGCTATTGCCGCACACTATGATTATGAAATTTGGCATATGTATGTGAAAATGGCTTTTCTGAAAGGAAATCTTGAGGAAGATATCCATATGGAACAACCCGAGGGATTCGCATTCGCCAAAGATCCTAATCTTGTTTGTAAGCTTAAAAGGTCTATTTATGGACTTAAACAAGCTTCCCGTAGTTGGAATCTTCGTTTTGACGATGTGAGCAGATCGTCTGGTTTCATTAAAAATGAAAAGGAATCATGTGTCTATAAAAAGGTTAGTGGGAGCATGGTAGTCTTCTTAGTGCTTTATGTTGATGATATAATTATCATCGGAAATGATATAGGTATGTCACAATCTGTCAAAGCCTTTCTTAGTAAGAATTTCTCCATGAAAGATATGGGAGAGGCCTCTTATATAATTGTATAAAGCTTATAGAGATAGAGCGAGGAGGTTGATAGGACTCTCTCAGTTCAAGTACACTGATTTGATCTTAGAAATGTATAACTTTGTTGACTGTAAGGCAGTCAATGTGCCTTTCAAACATGGTATTCATCTGTCTAAGAAAATGTGTCCTAAAATAGATGATGAAATGGCTAAAATGCTTAGCCAGCATTATGCTTCCGCTGTTGGTAGCATAATGTATGTCATGTTATGTACTAGACCTGATATCAGCATGGATGTAAGTGTTACAAATCATTATCAGTCTGATCCGGGTCAGGACCATTGGATGGTTATGAAACATATCCTGAAATACCTTAAGGGTACAAATGATAAGTTTCTCATTTATAGAGAAAATGACTTGCAATTGAGAGGTTACATGGATTCAGATTTTCAATCTGATCCAGATGATAGAAAGACTACATCTGGGTTTGTGTTTTCTCTCAATGGCAGTGCCATTAAAGTTTATAAAGTACGAACTGAAGAAAATATAGCGGATCCACTGACTAAAGCCTTAACTCCCAAGGTGTTTGAGAAACACGTGGAGTCCATGTTATTAGATACCATCGTAAATGACACTAGATCAAGTGGGAGTGTTGGAAATGGTGATCAATCACCATTCACTTTTTGTATGAATATTTGATATTTATGTTATATAATATTTATTTTATCATGGT